>CM033753.1:25825174-25981416 GCA_019671005.1 Hibiscus mutabilis | reverse complement strand
CACACTAATTATTTCCTTGTAATCCTCAACGATTTGCTTGAGGACTTAATTCATGCTCGTAACATGCTTACTTGCGCTCTCTTTCTTGTAGCTCGGTGAATCTATTTCTCCTGGCGGTACATTCGAAGGGAGTGTTCAACTTCCGCCACCTTTCTTTTTAATTCGTCATTCGACTTTGGCTTTGCTCCGGACTTTGAATAGTGTCATCGTACAGTTTTGCATCTCTAACGGTCTATTCCGGCTACTCATGGACTTTCTTTTCCATACGGCGTCTTTCTCTCATGATGGACAACTTGTTTTCCTTTGTTGATTTCTTGCCTGAATCTTTCCTTTTTCTGGTCGAATGGCGTTCTTGGAGGACCGTTTTTCTTCCTCCATAGCCAACCGACAGCTTTCTATCTCTTTCTCGATCGCTCTCTTACTGATTTCTCGTTCTTCTTCCACCAAACGGATACCATTCATTCTTTCTCTTTCCACGGCTATGAATTGACTCCGGCTGGCCTTCTGTATTTTTTCTTGTAGTAGAAGGGCATCTTTTTGATAAAGAGCATTATTGTCGCTCAAATCTGCATTTAATTTCTTCAACTGCCTAATGATCCCATCCCGTTCATCAACCTCTAAGCTTGCCTTATAGAGCTCGCTCGCATGTTGAGTCTGTTGGATGTCAATTTTCTTTTAATTTCTTGAGTTCATTCCGTAAGATGTCGATTTCGGATGGTACCGCCCTTGTAAGCTCCTCGGTGACACTTTGTTGGGCCTTGATCGGATCGGGAATCACATTATTAACCCTCAAACGTCTCCAAAGATCGTGATGCGGGGTAGTCATGTGCTCGGTATCTCCTTCCACCCTGATCCGTAACAATGGTCCCGAGCCCTCATGATGGTCTGAATTTTTCCTTTGAACTCCCCTTTGAAAAGAAATTCAGTTTGGCTTAACCCCGGGGTATTGGGAATGAACTGCCGTGATCCGAATCTGTTGAGACACTAAAAGCGAGCACAAGCGATCCTTCCGTGCAATCCCAACATCATCAGCCCGGTTGAAATCACCACAATCTGTATAGAAAATAATTAACTTTACCGAGCCATGGGACCCTCCATGCTATGTCTTCGTCTTGAATGTTCTGAAGAAACTAGTCCACATTTTTGTTTTCAAATCATCTCGCCATTCTTTTGCTAAGTACTCCCATAAAGGCGAAAAACCTTGGAAGGATATCCCCGGCGGGACCCTCGCCGGTGTCTTCCACATGTGACTCTGAATCCATACCTAATAACATTTGTGCGCATCCTCAAAACGTCCTTCTTCATGTTTCCGCTAGCATTTAAGGAAATGAAAGTCTCGACCAAGATTGCTTGAGTACTGGGTTTGCTTTCCGTTTACCCGCTCAAACAAGTCCCGAAATGGCTATGTCAATGTTCCCAAGTACTCTTGGAAAGATCACCAAGCCATATATTCCTAAGGTGAACAGGTCCATTTTCTTTGCCTCGTCTGGATGTGTCGGTATGATGTCCCGAATACTTTCCCATGCAAAAACTGTATTGTCTCCTCGGATCTGAAGCGGGCTATTAACCCAACCGTCACTCATTCCCACAAAGGTTTTGAGTTTCGCGGTGTAATTACGATTCCTCGGAGGCTTGCGTAGATCAATCTTCTGAATGTTCTTACGGTTAAGTAAAGCGAGTGTATTCTTCTCTGTAGGCATCATGTCCTGCCCATTGAAGGTGGAGCAGCAAAAAAGCTGGATTCGAAACTCGGACTATAGCTCGGGGCGGGGGCTGGTTAACCGAACATATAACAATTGTGCAATGTCGCCATAACTATCGCAAAAACAAGTCTTGTAGTCTTGGTCCCATCTTTCCCAAATGCTATGAAGATCCCATAAGTTGTTACATTTGGAGACTCACATAGGTGTACCACTGCTATTACGCGTTCTTTCGTAGTGTCCCCTTGGGTTTTTACGGTTGACCTCGACCAATGTCATTGACAAATTAAGCTCTTCTTTCCTAAGACACCTTTTTTCCATGGTGAAAGACTTTCTGATTGGGCAAACCACTTGATCCAGTACCTTTATGTGATGCAAATGTATGATGTATGAAAAAAACAAAAGCGAAAAGAAAACAAGCGATGCAGATAAAATTAATAAATACATAAATAAAAGGACAAAATTAAACA
The DNA here is from genome assembly GCA_019671005.1 of Hibiscus mutabilis. NCBI lineage: Eukaryota > Viridiplantae > Streptophyta > Magnoliopsida > Malvales > Malvaceae > Hibiscus > Hibiscus mutabilis. The sequence goes on along the minus strand of CM033753.1, from coordinate 25,979,246 downwards.
GAATAAACACACAAAACAACCCTATTTATCCCGTCTAAAACCTAAGGTTATCCGCATGGCTCTAAATGGGTAGGTTTCTATGTATTCTCTACATGCAGTCTTGGTTCAAGGAGGTACCCGAATTGTCCTTGTTGTCCTCTACTAAGAGTAGCAAGGCCCCCGATCATCACCCATTATAGGCTCCTTTCAACCGTTCAATTCGGGGGACCCATTCGCTTATGCCCGTACGAAGGAACGATATCCTTACGAAAGCATAGGCACTCGAGCCCCGAAGGTACTTTCTAGGCCCATACGGGAGAACGATATCTCCACGAAAGCATTAGCGTTTTCCCCCACTTAAAAAAACGGGTTTATATGCCATATTTTAAATGCGTTAAAATAAACGCGCAATTATAACCGAATGTTAATTTAATAGTCATTTTAACCCGAAATTTCTAATATTAATAAAGCGGTAATTATTTTAAAAAGCTTGACTCTCTTCTTGTTTTTGAAAAACAAAAATTTTCCCCAGCAGAGTCGCCATCTCATGCGATGTTTTTCTCGCTAAAAAGAAAGTTTTTATTTTTTGGAAAATATTTTCTTCCGTGGGATTTTTAGAAAACCCGTGTTTTATTTAAAAATTGGAGTCGCCACCGGCCACTTAGGTAAGCCGGACACCATAAAACCAGAGATTCAAAAACTATTGGGTTCGGGAGTCGGTTACGGATGGGGAAGGATTAGCACCCCCACACCACCCAAAATTGGTACTTTAATAATTACCGCTTTATTAATATTAGATTTTTCGAATTAAAGTGACGATTAATTTAAAATTTGGTTATAATTGCGAATAAATTTTAAAGGCCCCGTTATCCGAGAGTAAACGCCCAACCACTATCACTAAGCCTGATACTGGCCCCGTTTACACTCGGATAAAAGGACACCGCATTGACAATTTATATATCATTATGCAACCTTAGTGAGCAAAATATAAAACATGGCAAATAACTTAAAGACAGTAAATATTCACATAACAGAATACTAATCTAACGTAAATAAAATACGTAACTAAAAACATACATATATACATATCAATCTTAACGGTAGATAAAAACAAATTTAACATGTCACAATAACAAGCCATGAATAAATACGTGTGTGGACAAAAACATATATTTCAAGAAGACATACATATTAGAAATAAAACACATTTCAACATATATAGAACAATATATTATACATGAAAAGAAAATACACTAACACGTAACCTAAAGGCCAAGAGAACATACGATACATACAAAAATACAAAACATGTTGTGTACGAGCCAACTAGAACATAATACGCGTAATACGAATAACCGAACAAATACATAAAGATACATAATCATCATAAACTTAACACACATATACATGTATACATAAAAATACAAGGCATATACGAGGGATATATAATTAGGCAAAAGGCTACGTCAGCATACACGATTATAATACGAACATAAATATTTACATAAAACAGGACTGAAATGAAAAGAAATAAACATCAGTGGCAGAAATTAAAGGACAATAATATGCAATTTAAGGACGAAAATGCAAACAGGACCGAACTTGAAAGGACTGAAACTGTAATTAGACCAAGGGGCAGACCCGAAGTGAAAAATCAAAAACGTGGGATGGTTAAAGGGGTAATTTTACCATTTAAAAACGGGTTCGATGTAATTTAGGGACTGGATTGCAAGGTTTTGAAATACAAGGGGGACCAGAGTTGTAAATATCCCCTGCGGCGAGACACAAACGAAAATATTGGAAGCGCGGGGGGATTTATTACGTAATTTGCCCATTTCACAAAATAAAAACACCTATAAAATGCATTTTTTTTGGCCTGAATCAAATTTTCCTCATTTCGTTTCATTTTCAGTTTTAATAACAAGCCTCGTTCTTTCATTTTTCTCTCAACCTCCCTGATGAACCCAGAATCCGGCGGCCGACCGCCGTCTTCTCCGCTGCCGGCCGCCGCTAGCCGGCGCCGGCGAGCCCTAAAAAACACACCAAAATGAACCTTACCTTATCCTCGACACGAATCCGAACTTGGATTCGGAGAAAAAGCCTCTATTCGTCCTAGATCTAAGAAATACGAAACGAAAAACCTTTTTTTGTATTCAAACCAAATAGGGCCTCCCACTCCTTTCAGTTCACCATATTCGGCTTGGGAAAGCCGAAGAGGCTTATCACTGGTGAGGGGAGATCCACAGACGACTCTAAACCTCTCTTTTTTTATTTTACTACGTATATTTTTTTGTATGCATGCAACAAAGTAAGAAAAGAGAAGAGTATTACCACTGAAGACTGTGTTTTTTGTATTTCTTTCTTTTCGATTACAACTTAGTTCTGCCTTACAAAATGTTTGTTTCATACATATATGCATGTCTTTTGGTTTGGTACAAGTAATATAATATCTATTTTCAGATCTGGACTGCTGCTGACATAATTTTTCTTTTCTTGTGTTCTGATGTGTCTGAACGCGGTGGTTGGAGACCGTCATGGTGGAAGCATGGTGGCGGTGTGGGGGTTCTGTCTTCGGCCAGAGGTGTTCTCGGTCGTTGGATCAGATCTGATCTAACGGTCGGGCTGGCTTGAAGGACGAATGGCCCAGATGAAATCTCGATCGATGAAACGGCTCCAGATCGTGACACGTGGGGCTCAGCAGTCGAGGAGTTATAGCGCGCGGGGCTCATGCACGCGTGGGATATCGAAGAGTCCGCGCATGGACCGCACGCGCGCGTGGCACTCTAACCGTCCAGACGTGTAGTGCACGCGGCCGACCAGATATTTTGTCCCTTGCTTGATCGTGACCGTTGGATCAGATCTTGATCCAACGGCCCATAGTTATCTGCACCAAAATAATTAGAATTAAATAGGGTTTGGGCCAACCGGGCCTTGTAATAATATTAGACTTCTAATGGACTTGGACTGGCAATTTATTTATTTGGGGTTTAATATGTTTTTTTTATTTCATTTTATATTAGCCCAATAATATTAATATTAGTTATAACAATAATTAGTAATAATAATATACATACGACAATACATACATATATACCTATGCAAACATTAATTAATATAACATAGTAGCATACATACATATACATAATTAACATAACATCTACACACATTATCCGTAAAAACAAATACGTTCGTACTAAATATAGATGCATGCACGACATACACCGTATTACTTATTAATACGTATACATACATAGTTTATAATATACATGCACACCCCACACATTTTATATATATTAGTAACACTTATGCTCATAATAAACATATAGCATAATATAATACAATGTATACATGCAACACTAGTATACTAATAATTATACTAATATGTATTTACAGACCAGATAAAAATGAGTCATTACAATACGATTGTGCAACATTGCCATGCATCCCTCTATTGCGGCAACTATTTCAAACTCTCCTAGCCTTGTTCTCTTGGACACAATGTCTTTAAGAATTTTGGCATAGTTTGGCATTTGTTCAATTGCTTCCACCAATGGCAAGTTGATGTGGACTTGCTATAGGATATCAAGAAACTTCTTGAATTGGTATTCTTGCTTTTGTCGCTTCAACCTTTGTGGGAATGGTGGTGGAAGTCGGATATCTTTGATCCTTTCATTGGTTTGGAACCTAATTGACGGTATTGCCGGGACAACTGAAGTTGCTGAGGCATTATCAATTGGGTTTGTCGAGGCATGCTTATCACAAGTTGCCGAAGTATCCTTATCGTCATTTCTTAGAGGCATGGTTATTCTCGGTTGCCGAGGCAATTCCTAGTTCAGCATCTGAGGCTTTGCCGCTAGGTTCGTCTTTATCTTTTTATGGAGTTTTGTTTGATGAGTGGGCTTAAGTCTCTCTAAGTTGTTGGCCACTTCTAGTGGTGATTGCCTTACATTGCTTATGGCCAGTTCCTCTTGCGACTTCAATATCGCTAGGTAAACCTCATTGCGGTCTAGCATTCAGATTTTGAGCAAACTGTCCGACTTGATTTTCCAATGATTTGATTGCCGCCTCTTGGTTTTGCAATCTCATCTCGGTCCTATTAATAAAAGCATCAGTTCTTTTTATGAAGTTACTATTCTCAGCCATATAAGATTCAGTTTTCATCATAAAAGCATTTAGAGAATTTACCAAAGAACTAGATGTTGTCGGTTGTTGCTGCGGTAACTGTTGTTGTGGCATATTCTGCTGAAATCCCGATGCTTGTGCACTCTGATTGTTCTGGTTTAGAGCATTGTTGGGATTACTCCATGAAAAATTCGGGTGCTTCTTCCAAGTTGGATTGTATGTATTAGACATCACATTGTTGTTCCGATTGTAATTCCCCATATAGAAGCTGGATTTCGGATTCTGCATACATTCAGAAGAATCATGGTTATCTCCACATAACTCACAAAAAGAATCCATTATCTTGACCTCATGTGTGTTGTTTGGTTTTTGCATGTTCTGGACCATCTTGGTTAAAGTGGCCAATTGTGCCGAAATTGAATCTGATGATCATAGTTCATGTATTGTGGCTTGGCGTCTAACTCCTCCTCTTCTAGTAGAATGGAATTGATAATAATTCTTGGCCAGCCTGTTTAGAATTTGCATTGCTTCCTCCGGTGACTTATCTAGGAGTATGTCGTTTGTCGAGGCATCTAGCATTATCCTTGTTGGTGTATTCACAGCGTTGTAAAACATTGTTACTTGAGTCCACATCGGGAATCCGTGTAGGGGGCATTTGTGTAGAAGTTCTCTATATCGCTCCTAAGCCTCGTACATGGATTCATCATCTGTCTGTCGAAAAGAAGTAATGTCGTTATGAAGCTTATCAGTCAAATTTGTAGGATTAAACCGAGCAAGGAAATCACGACAAAGATCGGTCTAAGATGCTATTGATCCGGCAGGAATGCTATTCAACCATGCTTTCGCCCTATCCCTCAGTAAATAGGGGAATAATCTTAATCGTAAGACATCAGGGGTGACTCCATGTATTTTGAACGAGTTGCAAATCTTGAGGAAAGATTTAAGATATTGTCGTGCATCTTCAGTTGCTGAGCCGCAAAATTGACCAATTGTGTTGATCATATTAAACATTACCAGTTTTAACTCAAAGTGGTTGGCTTCAATTTCAGGTGCGACAACTCCTAGATTAAGTCCATCAAGATCTTCTTCAAGATAGTCTCGAATAGTTCTGTTTCGTGCAAGAATCACTCCTCCTCCTGCTGGAACATCTTGATTCATATTGTCGTCTTGATTAGCCATTGCTACTCTTATCCTTCGTCTAAGTCTTTGTAAGGTTCGTTCGATTTCTGGATCAAAGGGATATTCTGATGTAATCGGTCTCGCCCTGGTCATATACCAATGCAAAACCAAAGTTTGTTAGCCCTTTGAATCTTAAACAAGAAAAGTAAAAAGAAAGTGCAAGAAAATAAAAACAAAGTCGCTATTGCCAATCCCCGGCAACGGCGCCAAAAACTTGTTGTGCGTAATAAGTGCTACGCAATTGTGCAAGTATACACGTTGCAAGTTATAGTATAAAAGATATCATCTCCACAGGGATTGGTGCCACTTCAAGAATCTAGTCTCTTGCACTGTAAAGAGTAAAACACAAATAAAGGATTATAGGAGTTTAACTAATAACTAAACTAGAAGGCAATAAAGTAAAAGAATAGATGAGATCAAATGAGAGAGATAGGCCAGGTTATCGTGAGTTGAGGTGTGATAGCCGATTGGATCGTCTTGGTAAAAGAGTGCACGGGCAACTCAGTTGCCGTGGCAACTTGCACAACGGGGTTGCCTTGGCAACTAATCGATGGTTGCACAGGCGACTAGTTGGGCAACTACTTGGGTGTCTGGGCAGCAACCTTCAAGGTTCGGCAGAGCGTTCGTCAATGGTTTCTTCTTATCCCTAAGTCGAAACTCTAGCTACTTGTGCATGCCTTGATAATATATCCCTACTTGATTCAAGGGTGAACAACAACCAATCTTGTGCTCCTCTTAGCCGTTGAAATCCTTGACTTATTCCTAAGCCGGATTAATCTTCACCATCAATAGATTGAGTAAAGATCATATTCATTCGTTTCTTAAATCTAACTCTCCCGATATTAGATAAATAGATGAAGTTACGAGATCCTCTCCCAATTCACTCGCAAACAAGAATAAGAATCAAGAATGAATAAACCTTGAATAGAAAAGTGCAAACTCTTATTACCTAAACAAAATCCAATAGTTTCTCACAACCACAAAACACAATAACCATAGCCAAATAGATTTAGTTCATGGCTAGGTTCCAAAGAAACACAAGATAAATAATCCCTACCATGAACCTAATTGAACAAGAAAGAAAAAGATGAAGAATTGAAGCTTGTCGAAATCTCCTTGCCCTAGAAGCTTATCGAAAATTCTCTCCTCTTGTTCTCCTTGAGTTGTCGAAATTCCCCTCCAATTTATAAGGCTAGGTCAAAGTCCTTCTTTGAGGAGAAATTTAAGTTGGAATTAAATTATCTTTAAAGAATATAACTCTTTATTATAATTATATTCCTACTAGAACTTTTCCTATCTTCTTGGAATTTAATTCTTCTTTAATCTCTTCATGGAAATCAAATTCCTTTGGGATTTGGCTTTGCTCCACATCATCTTGGGCTTGTCTAGTCATCAATTTCGACTACTATATCACCTTGTTCTTTATCGACAATTGCCCTGGCAACTGGCTCGGCGTCTCCTTCATGCATTGCCCTGGCAACTAGCTCGGCATCTCCTTCATGAATTGCCCTGGCAACTAGCTCTAGCCTTGCTTTGGCAAGTGATCCTGTACATACACACAAAACACACCAAAGCAGCATCTTTTCCCACAAAAACTACCAAGTTATGTAATCAAGCTGAACGATGGAAGGAAACATGGATTAATGCATGAATGGCTAATTATGCAACTAATATGACCCTAAGTCTAATAATAATATGTGTAAAAAGGTTAAGAAAAATAGTACTTTTGAACACTTATCAATTACCGCATCAACAAGTGAGGTTTTGCGTGTCGGTGAGTGAGAACATGTTTTACAACTATTCAAAGGTTTGAAAGTTGTGTTTGGGAGTTTAGATCAAGCTTGAAATGCTGGTCTAAGCTCGGAAGTAAGTAAAGGATGAAATCTCTCTCTCGAACTCGGTTTGGCAATTGATTTTATGCACTTGTTAAATGGTTTAATTACTCACTATATATGCATGTTTAGAGCATGGTTTAATGCTGGAAAGTGATTATAAAATGATGAGAATGCTTTTGGAAGTAATGCACATTTTGTTAATGTTTATGAACATTGTCTTATGCAAGGTTATGTTGCATTGGTTTAATGATTTTAATGATGCATATGAAAATAGTGAGTCGTTGTTAATTAAATGAATTATATTGGCAAGTGATGAGGTGAAAAGTTTTGGAAATATTATCGGATATAGTTGGCTACCTATAGGATTGATAGTGCACTAAAAAAGGCACCTTGGACGTTGAAGGGTTTACGTGTACTGAATACTCCATCCAAGTACCCTAACGGTTGAGGGGTTTAATTGTACCAAAGACTCTCGTTAGTGGATTATACATCTAATCGATGAGCGGTGTTGAGGGGTTTAAGTATATCGAAGACTCCACCACGGGCGTCACAACGGTGGAGGGGTTTATGAGTACCGAAAACTCCCATGTCTAAACCTTGTAATGCCGATAGATTGTATGTTAAGTGTTGAGGGAACACTTGTTGAATCTGTGTATCCGATGTTACTTTTGTAAATTGAAACTTGGTTAATGATCACTTGTAAGCCAATATAATTGTTAATGTATCGTGAGATGATTATGTTGTTTAATGTGGTTTAAACATATTGTACTCTTTAAGCCTTGCATTGGTAGTATGCATGGGAAAGCTTAAATTGATGGTAGCAAATGGGACTTTGCTATTGAATCCATGATACATGCTGCATATGATTTAAAATGATGTTTTGGAAATTCTAAGTGCATGGTTTTGTTAAGGCATGATATGGAGATGATGTTTTAAAAGTAACTTGGAAAGTGTTTATTAAACAATGGAAAATGGTTTGAAATGCATTGATGTTTGTTGGTTTTGAGCATTCCTCACTAAGCCTAGTGTGCTTACGCTCTTTCTTTCCGTCAATGCAGATAATTAGAATTTTTTGACAACGAGGAAGCAAGGAAGGATTTCTGAATATTTCTTTTCAAAGTATGGTTTGAACAAATATGGTAGTAATAAAGGTAATGTGTCGGATGAGGTTTTGGGAGGGTTTTTGATGAACTCCCTATTTTTTTCAAGTTTTAAATGTTGTTTTGAACTTGTAATAAGCTTTAAATAGTCGTAATGCGAATGGTTTTGTGCTTTGGATGTGGTTTAAGGAGCATGCCTATAGACATGGTGAAAACTTGTGCTATGCTTGCTTGGTTGGTCCAAAATGCTGCTAAGATGATGTTTAAGTATGTCAATGATGTTATATGATGTTAAAATATGTGTTGATGTTGTATGGAATGAGCCAAAGTGCCATATGTTGGACCTAGAGGCCATTACAGGCCTCTGCGTACCGGTACGAGTACCTCAAGATCGGCACACAAAGTCCTGTTGGGCTCAATTTTTCCAATTAAAGCTACAGGCATCGGTAGGCCTAGCCACCGTATTGGTACGCCTTAAGGAAAATGAATGCATGTTCCTGTACACGGGATTGAGAATCGGTACGATCTTTTCAATTTTAACATATCGTACCGGTACGCGGGGTACCGTACCGATACACAATTTGGTTACTGGAGTTTTGTGAAAATATGAAAATAATTAGTACGAGCCAAAGTTGTACCGGTATAGGTTGGTCAACACACCATATTAGTACAGTTATGAGGGTATTGGTACACTATGTCGTTTGTCTATTAATCCGTATCGGTACGGGCTTGCCAGTATCGGTATGCTACGTTGTTTATATGCTATCTTGACTTGCTGAAGTTTGAAAATCTTGCAAATTAGACACTGATTGTTATGGATGCAATTGAATGAATGCGGATGATTATTTTGAGCTAGAGATTTAACCTGAAAGCATGAAATGGACTTAATTAAGGTTAGGTAATCTTAATTGTACCAAAGACCTTATAATTTACAGTAATTGTGTTTTGGTCCCTAATATGAGTTATTGAGCAATTGGTCTCCGTTTTGTAATATGAGTTAATTGCGATGTTTCCGTTGAAGCATGAACATGTGTGATTATAATTAAATCCATATAGACAAGATAAAAAGAGAAAAAAAATGGGCTCAGTTTAGGTTATTAGATCGGATTAGCTTTAGCAAACCTAATGTGACTCTTTTGGTTCGGTTTCGACTAGGTCGGGCTAAGGGGGTTACATTTAGTAGTATCAGAGCCAAGTTTAGAAAAATTTGGGATGTTGTTGATGTTGTACGATGCTGATTGCTATGCATGACAATTGTTTATATATGTGATGTGTGAAATATGCCATGTTGGTGTATTATGGGGACACATTGCCTTATTACTACAGTTATGAAATGATTATGGTTTAAAATGGAAGTCTTGAATCCTTTCTTGAGCTAGCCTGATTGATTTTATTTTGATGTAATTATCATACCTTAGATACGTTTATATACGATAACACCGAGGAGAGAGTTACGATCTAGTGGAAACGCTACTACCGAAGGGTAAGGAGTAGAGGGCAAGATTGTACATCCTGAGGGATTGTTGCCTCCTCCGCCTAATCCTCCTGAGGGAGTGGAACAAGTACCACTTTCACCACCTGGTCAAGTGTTTGGTGATATGACGCCTTTGGTTCAGGCGATGACGGGAGCATTCTAGGCCTTGATGGCTTGAGTTAATGTACTTACACCGGCACCCGTTGCTGATGTTAATCTGGGGTTTTCGTTGGAGCACTTATGCAGTCTTGGAGGAGTTAAGTTTAAAAGGTTGGCACCCGAGGCATCTGCGGAGTGGATGGCTAGTACAGAACGGATTCTGGTTTAGATGTGATGTAATGATGAGAGTAAGCTGGGGTGTGCAGTGTCCTTGTTGCAAGGTGATTCCTACGGTTGGTGGACCACTAAGATTGCGAGTATGGAACTCGATGATGTAACATGGGAATTCTTTCAAGCTGCCTTCAGGAAGAAGTGTCTAAGAGTAAGATACTTGGATGAGAAGAAACGTGAGTTTATAGCCTTGGTCTAGGGCAGTATGACAGTGTCAGAGTATGAGGTGTAGTTCATGAAGCTAAGCTAGTATGCACTTGAGTTGGTGCCGAATGAGGGGCACCGCTATGAGCGTTTCTAATATGAATTGGTGAAGGATGTTAAGATGTATATGTTGGCCACTAACTATACTGATTTCGACATATTGGTTATACGGGTGAAGGATATTGAGCAGAGCTTGGGTTTATCTTATCGTTCTAGAGGTTCTGGCTCTGGGAAGATAGCAGCAGACTTTAGTTCTGGTGGTGGTCAGTCTAAGAGGCACCATGATCGGACATTTCGATCGGATGTGAGATGTGGCAGAGATGGTGCTGGTCGAGGATCGTATAGACAGAGTGCCCAGGTTCGGGCGGCTCATAATGCTTGTTAGGCTTGTAGATCAAGGGATCATGTGAGGCGGAACTGTCCACGTTTGACCAGAGAGGGGCAGACTCCTGCAGTTGTGGCTGCAAATTCTTGCTGGAGTTTTGGGTCTGCAAAACATTTGAGACGTGATGGTACGTTGCTTGCTAGAGGTAGGCAAGCACCCGTGCATGTTGTTGTACCACCGATAGGCTGTGGGCATGGCTGAGGTAACTTCCAATAGAGGGAGGAAGGACAGAGGAATGTAGCGCACACTATAGCTATTCGACCCGAGGGTAGCGGGCCAGCGAGGGTTTATGCGCAACGTACAGAGGGAAAAGACACGGACATTATAGTAGGTACTTTTATCTTGCAGTCTATGTCGTTATTATCCTTGATAGATTCTGGTTCCACGCATTCATATATTTTGCATGAGCATGCGCACTTGCTTGGTATACTAGTAAAAATGCTTGATGTGGGTATGCAAGTAACGAGTTCTTTTGGTGAGACGGTTGTTACGAGAAAGTTGTATAAGAGATGTCCCTTGATGGTTTAAGGACATGTGTTTGCGGCTGACCTGATGGAGCTATCGTTCTATGGTTTTGACGTGATCTTCGGTATAGATTGGTTGTCCGAGCATCGAGTTGTGGTGGATTGTGAGACAAAGCGGGTTTCGTTGAAGCTAGCTGATGATTATGAGGTAGTAGTTGTGGGTGAGATTGTTAAGTTCTTATCCAACGTGATTTCAGCCTTGGAGGCGCAAAAGTTGCTAGGATGTGGGTGCCTGGCATATCTAGCTTATGTTATGAATTTGAATGTAAAAGAGGTGTGGACTAAGGATATCCGTACTTTTTGTGACTTTCAGGGTGTGTTTTTAGAAGAGTTACCAGTTTGCCGCCGGATAGGGAAGTGGAGTTTTGTATTGAGACATATATCGATTTGGCTCCAGTGTCGATTGCTCCATATTGCATGATACCAAAAGAGTTGAAAAAGTTGAAGATACAACTCCCTGAGTTGTTGGATTGTGGTTTCATCTAGCCTAGTTTTTCTCCGTAGGGAGCACTGGTGTTGTTTGTGAAGAAGAATGATGGCACTTTGAGGATGTGCATTGACTATCGGCAGCTGATCAAGTTGATGATAAAGAACAAGTATCCCTTGCTGCAAATTGATGACTTGTCCGATCAATTTTGAGGTTCTAAGGTGTTTTCTAAGATCGATTTGAGATTTGGATATTACCAGCTGAAGGTTAAGGATAAGGATGTGTTAAAAACTGCTTTTCGTAAGCGGTATGGCCATTATGAATTTTTTGTGATGCCGTTTGGGTTGGCAAATGTGCCTGCAGCGTTTATGGACATGATAAACTGAGTTTTTTATGAATTTTTGGATATATTTGTTGTAGTGTTCATTGATGCTATTCTTGTGTAATCTCGTACCTAAGAAGATCATGATCGACACTTACGGATTGTGTTGCAGACCTTGCTGGATAATCAGCTTTACGCCAAGTTGAGCAAGTGTGAATTTTGGATTAAAAAGTGGTTTTTCTTAGCCATGTGGTATCTACGGAAGGTGTCCGGGTGGATCCTAAACAGGTTGAGGCAGTTGTGAGTTGGAAGCAACTGAAGTCTGTATCGAAAGTCTGTAATTTCTTGGGTTTCGTAGGTTATTACCATTGCTTTGTGGATGGGTACTTGAGGCTAGATAGTACGGTTTGAGTGGATAGAGGCTAGGTAGTAAGCTTTCGAGAAGTTTAAGGAAGCTTTGACACAAGCTCTAATCTTGGTTCAACCTAAGTCAGTGAATGAGTTTGTAGTTTATAGTGACGCATCCTATGTTGGGTTGGGGTGTGTGTTGATACAGAATGGGAAGTGGTAGCGTATGCATCGAGGCAGTTGAAGGTGCATGAACGCAACTACCCTACGCATGATCTTGAGCTTGCCGCGGTAGTGTTTGCGTTGAAGATTTGGAGACATTGCATGTACGATGAGAAGTGTATTATATACGCGGATCATAAAAGTCTAAAGTATTTGATGTCGCAAAAGGAGCTGAATCTTAGGCAACGTAGATGGTTAGAGTTGCTTAAGGATTACGATTTGACAATTGAGTATCATCCAGGAAAAGTAAATGTTGTGGCTGATGCTTTAAGTAGAAAGGTCGTTGTGGAGTTGAGAGCCATGTTTGCAAGGTTGAGTGTGACTCGTGATGGGGGTCTGTTGGTAGAGTTCCAAGTAAAACCATATTTGTCGCAATTGATAAATGAAAAGCAATCTTATGATTAGGCGTTGGTATCGCATGTTAAAGATATCATGGATGGAAATCCTACAAATTTTCACTTTAATAATGATGGGGTGTTGTGTTTTAAAAAATAGATAGTGGTGCCTAAAGATATGGAGTTGAGAAGGATGGTTTTGATTGAGGCAGATGATAGCCCTTTTGCTATTCGCCCTGGTAGTAATAAGATGTATCGAGGTTTGAAGGAAGAGTACTATTGGGTGGGTTTGAAAAAAGATGTGGCTGATTATGTTGCTAAGTGTATGGTATGTCAGCGTGTGATGGCTGAACATCAGTTTCCTTTCGGGTTGCTGCAGCCGTTGAAAATTTTAGAGTAGAAATAGGAGAGGATCACCATGGATTTTGTGTCGGGGTTGCCTTTAACACCGACTAAAAAGGATTCCATTTGGGTGATTGTTGATCAGTTTACGAAGTGTGCACATTTTTTGCCAGTGTATACGATGAATTCTTTGGATAGGTTGGCAGATTTGTATGTTGCTGAAATTGTGAGGTTGCATGCGGTGCCCAAGTCGATTGTTTTGGATAGAGATTCGCAGTTTACAGCGAGGTTTTGGAAATGTTTGCATCAAGCTTTGGGTACTCGCTAGAATTTTAGTACATCGTATCATCCCTAGACGGATGGCCAATCCAAGCCTGTGATTCAGGTTTTGGAAGATATGTTGAGATGTTGCATCATTGAGTTCCAAGGAACTTGGGAAAGGCAGTTGCCTTTGGTTGAGTTTGCATTCAATAATAGCTATCAAGCAAGAATAAAGATGGCACCGTATGAGGCCCTGTATGGTAGGAAGTGTCGTACACCTTTGTGTTGGGCTGAGGCTAGGGAAAAGTATGTTTCCATACCTGATGTGTTGAAAGACATAGATGAGAAAGTAAAGCTGATTTGAGATCGGTGGAAAGAGGCCTCAGATAGACTGAAATCCTATGCGGATTTGAAGCGTAGAGAGGTTGAGTACGTTGTTGGTGAGAAGGTTTTCCTGAAAGTTTCACTTTGGAAGAAGGTGTTACGTTTTGGGAGTAGGGGAAAGTTGAGCCTGATGTTTATTGGACCGTATGAAGTGTTAGAACGTGTTGGTCCTATGGCTTATCGGTTGAGTTTGCCTCCTGAGTTGGAAAAGATTCATGATGTGTTTCATGTGTCCAAGTTACGAAGGTACTATTCGGATCCGTCGCATGTTATGCCAGTTGAGGAAGTTGAGTTACAACCGAACTTGTCTTATGATGAGGGACCAGTGGAGATCCTTGACTCTAGTAGTATAGTTTTGTGTGGCAATACGGTAGAGCTTGTTAAGGTGTTGTGGCGACATTGACGTGATGAGGAGGCCACGTGGGAGAGTAAGTCGGACTTGGTTGCTCAGTTTCAGCATCTGTTTCCATCAGGAAAATTTTGAGGAAGAAATTTCTTAAGGGGAGAGTTTTAACGCCCCGGTTTTGGGCCTAGGAGTTTTTAATTAGGTTAGACGGTCCATCAGATCGGATTAGGGAATTCGAATCAGTTTCAGGATTTAATTTGGATTAAATATTTTTGGAAGGGTTAAAAATATGGAAAAATTATCTAAAATCATTATTAAATATGGAAATGATTTTGGTGGAATCAATTTTACAAAAGGGGGTCTCGAAGTGGACATTTTGGGTGGTGACCAAAATGTTAAGAATTAAAACTATTTTAGTGACTATTTTGTAAAAGGGTCAAAACTTAGAATCTTTAAGGAGCTATTTGACTAATCTTTTTTATCAAATGTATCCCTTAATTTAGGCCATATTTAAAGTTTTTATTGGTTTTAATATTAAAGGGAGATAGATTTAATTAAAAATATATTATTTTCTCAAATCACTTTTCTTACGTAACTAACTTTGCAATTCTTTTTCTCTCAACTTTCCCAGCAGTCAAACTAAGATTTTCACTCCAAAATTCTTATGGATCAAATCCTATTGAGTTCATTCTTGTTTCCTAATTGATTTCTTCAATTCCTATTACTAAATCTTCTTGGATTTCAAATAAACTTACCAATTAAGGGAGAAATCAGTCATTTGAGGTGAAGTTCGTTCTTCTCCTCTAATATAAGGTTGTTTATTGAAATTTCCAAGCTCTTGATCCTTTAATTATGATTTTTAACTTGTTTTGATGATTTAATTGAAGGAAAATAGTTAAATCAAGGTTTAATTGGTGAAATTGATTTAATCTCATAATGATTCTGTTTTCTCATGATTTTGGATGTTGAATGATGTTAATAGGATGGTTTAATCATATAAATCTAGAAACTACTTGAATTCCTAATTTTCTAGGTTGATAATTATGTGTTTTTGAGGAGTTGTAAGGGTTTTATGAATACTGGAGGTATAAGGATGGTTGTGAGGTGTTTTTAGATGTTGATTGATGTTAATTGATGTGTGGAAACATTAGGTTATGGCTGGGTTAAGTTTGGAAGCTGTTTTTTGTTAGTTTCGGTTGTTGTGGAGTGGTTTTTGATTAAGGATGTTGTGGATTTGAGTTTTATGATGCAATAAACTCTTTTTTGTGGATAAAAACAGGTGAGATTGGTTCTCAAGCTTGAGTCATAGTTTTGGAAGCTTTAGAGGCGAGATTACCGCATCGGCAAGCGAGTTTTTGCGTGTCGGTGAGTGAGAACGTGTTTTACAACTATTCAAAGGTTTGAAAGTTATGTTTGGGAGTTTAGATCAAGCTTGAAATGCTGGTCTAAGCTCAAAAGTAAGTAAAGGATGAAATCTCTCTCTCGAACTCGGTTTGGCAATTGATTTTATGCACTTGTTAAATGGTTTAATTACTCACTGTTTATGCATGTATAGAGCATGGTTTAATGCTGGAAAATGATTACAAAATGATGAGAATGCATTTGGAAGTAATGCTTATTTTGTTAATGTTTATGAACATCGTCTAATGCAAGGTTATGTTGCATTGGTTTAATGATTTTAATGATGCATATGAAAGCAGTGAGTTGTTGTTAATTAAATGGATTATATTGGCAAGTGATGAGGTGAAAAGGTTTGGAAATATTATCGGATATAGTTGGCCGGCCATAGAATTGATAGTGCATTATAAAAAGGTGCATTGATGTTGAGGGGTTTATGTGTATCGAATACTTCATCCAAGTACCCTAACGGTTGAAGGGTTTAATTGTACCGAAGACTCCGGTTAGTGGATTATACATCTGATCGATGAGTGGTGTTGAGGGGTTTAAGTGTACCAAAGACTCCACCACGGGTGTCTCAACGGTGGAAGGGTTTATAAGTACCGAATACTCTTGTGTGTGAACCTTGTAATGCTGATAGATTGTATGTTAAGTGTTGAGGGAACACTTGTTGAATCTGTGTATCCGATGTTATGTTTTGTAAAGTGAAACTTTGTTAATGATCACTTGTAAGACAATATAATTGTTAATGTATCATGAGATGGATTATGTTGTTTAATGTGGTTTAAACATATTGTACTCTTTAAGCCTTGCATTGGTAGTATGCACGGGAAAGCTTAAATTGAGGGTAGCAAATGGGACTTTGCTGTTGAATCCATGATACATGTTGCATATGGTTTAATATGTTGTTTTGGAAATGTTAAGTGCATGGTTTTGTTAAGGCATGATATGTAAATGATGTTTTAAAAGTAACTTGGAATTTGTTTATTAAACAATGGAAAAATGGTTTGAAATGCATTGATGGTTGTTGGTTTTGAGCATTCCTCACTAAGACTAGCGCTTTTGCTTTTCATCAATGCAGATAATTAGAATTTTCGGAAAGTGGGGAAGCAGGAAAGGATTTTCGAAGACTTTTGTTCAAAGTATGGTTTGAACACATATGGTAGTAATAAAGGCAATGTGTCCGATGAGGTTTTGGCAGGGTTTTTAATGAACTCCCTGTTGTTGCAAGTTTTAAATGTTGTTTTGGACTTATAATAAGCTTTAAATAGTCGTGATGCGAATGTTTTTGTGCTTTGGATGTGGATTAGAGAGCATGCCTATAGACTTGGTGAAAACTTGTGCTATGCTTGCTAGGTTGGTCCAAAATGCTGCTAAGATGATGTTTAAGTATGTCAATGATGTTATATGATGTTTAAATATGTGTTGATGTTGTATGGAATGAGCCAAAGTGTCATATGTTGGACCTAGAGGTTATTAAAAGCCTCTGCGTACCGATACGAGTACCTCAAGGTCAGTATACGTGGTCTTGTTAAGGCTCAATTTGTCGAATTAAAGCTACGGATATCGATACGCCTAGCCATCGTATTAGTATGCCTTAAGAAAAATGAATGCTTGTTTCGGTACATGGGTTTAAGGATCGTTACAATCCCTTCGATTTTAAGATACCGTACTGGTACACGGGTTTTTGTACCGATATGCAATTTGGTTACTGGAATCCTGAGTTTTGAGAAAATGTGAAGGGAATCCTTATGGGTCAAACCTATACTAGTATGGGTTGGTTAACACAATGTATTGGTACAGTCGTGAGTGCATCGATACGCTAAGACATTATATCTATTAATCTGTATCAGTATGGGCTTGCCTGTAACGGTACGCTACGCTATTTGTATGCAATATTGACTTGCTGAAGTTTGGAAATCATGCAAATTAGTCCCTAATTGTTATGGATGCAATTGAATGAATGTGGATGAGTGTTTTGAGCTAGAGATTTAACCTGAAAGCATGAAATGGACTTAACTAAGGTTAGGTAATCTTAATTGTACCAAAGACCTTATAATTTACAGTAATTGCATTTTGGTCCCCAATATGAGTTGTTGAGCAATTGGTCTCCGTTTTGTAATCTGAATTAATTGCGACGTATTTGCTGAAGCATGAACATGTAGGATTATAATTAAATCCATATAGACAAGATAAAAAGAGAAAAAAATGGCTCGGTTTAGGTTATTAGATGGAGTTTACTTTGGCAAACCTAATGTGACTCTTTTTGTCCGGTTTCAGCTAGGCTGGGCTAAGGGGGATACAATCCGTGTATCCAGTGTGGTATTTTGAAAAGTGGAACTTGGTTAATGATCACTTGTAAGCCAATATAATTGAAGATGTATCATGGATTGCTTTATGTCGTATAATGTTGGTTTAAACATGTTTTTACTCTTTAAGCCTTGCATTGGTAGTATGCATGGGAAAGCTTAAATTTAGGGTAGGAAATGGGACTTTATTTTGAATCCATGATACGTGTTGCATATGGTTTAATATGCATGTTTTGGAAGTGTTAAGTGCTTGGTTTACAAGGCATGATAATGTTGATAATGTTTCGATAATGAATAAAAAGGTGTTTTGAAAAGTGGTTTCAAAAGGATTGTTAAATGGTTTAAAATGCATTGATGGTGGTTTGTTTTAGAGCATTCCTCACTAAGCCTAATGTGCTTACGCTATCCTTTTTCCATCAATGTAGATAATTAAAGGTTGGACGCAACAAACAAGCGAAGGGAATCCAAGGACTTGTGTTTGCGAAAGTATGATTTTGATTTAGACTTGTAGTAATAAAGGCAATGTGGTCGCTTGTTGTTTGGGAGGGTTATTTGCTAAACTCCATGTTTGTACAAGTTTTAAATGTTCGTTTGGACTTGTAAGAGGCTTAAAGTGCTTGATATGTGTTTGGTTTTATATTTTGAATGTTGAGTAGGAAGCATCCCTATATATGATGTGGATGATGGTGTTAGGTTTGTTTAATGTGTTGGTACATTGATGTTAAGCATGCTTCTAATGTTATATGATGATTGGATATTGTTTGAAGCATGTTAGATTGAGCGAAAGTGTCATATGTTGGACCTAGATGTTATTATATGCCTTCGCGTACCAGTACACGTACCCAAGGATCGGTACGCGAGGTCTGGTGAAGGCTCAGTTGGGTGAAAAATAGCCTAGGGTATCGATACACAGGTTTTCGTACTGGTACACCCTTTTGCATTTTTGAAGAGCCGTACCGATACACGGGGTACTATATCGGTACGTAAATTGGTTACTAGAATTCTGGATTTTGAGAAATCACAAGGGGGATTGGTACGGGGTCAAGACTGTATCGGTATGAGTGAGTCAACACATCGTATCAATATGGTGGTTTGTGTATCAGTACATATAACCATTGTGGTCGTTAGGCTGTATCGGTACAGGCTTGCCCGTATTGGTATGCCATGTTGTTTCTTGTGCTAGTTAGCCTGTTGAAGTTTGGAAATTGTCCAATTTGGTTCTTGGATGCTATGTATGCAATTATTTGATTTTAGCTAAAATTTAACATGTGAGCATGAAATTGGACTAATGAAGGCTTGGTAACCTAAATTTGAATTAAGTCCATGTAATTAGTGGGAATTATGTTATGGTCCTTAATGTGTGTGTTTGAGCAATTGAATCCTGTTTTGCAGTCTAATTTCAATGTAACATTTTTGCTGAAGCATGTTCACCTTAGGAATTAAATAGAAGCATTCAAGCATGAAAAAAATGAAAAAAATGAAAAAAATGGACCAATTTAGGTTATTAGCTCGGGTTTGCTTCGACAAACCTAATGTGATCCTTTTAGCTCGGTTTTGGCTAGACCGAGTTAAAGGGGTTATAGTATCTATATATTCTAGAAGTACATTTTCTTTTAAGAAATGATCTCTAATGAAATGATGTCTTTTTTCAATGTGTTTGGTTCTAGAATATTGGATGTGATTTTTAGTGAGACAAATAACACTCATATTGTCACACTTAATGGGAATGGTACCTAAATCAATTCCTTAATCTAAAAGTTGTTTCATCCATAGGATTTGGACACAACAACTACCGACCGAAATATATTCTTCCTCGATGATAGACAGTGCAACACTATTTTGTGTCTTAGAGAACCATGATATAACCATGTTTACTAGGAATTGACAAGTACCGGAGATACTCTTTCTATCCATTTTACTGTAACCCCCTTGGCCTGGCCTAGCCAAAACCGGACTAAAAAGGCCACATTAGGTTTGCCGAAGCAAACCTGAGCTAAAACCCTAAACCAAACCCCTTTTTTTCTTTTATCTTGTCTAATGAGAATCATTATGATCCTATATGAACATGCTTCAGCGGTAGCGTTTCATATTAATCAGATTACAAAACAGGAATCAATTGTTTTGCATAACACCTTAAGGACCATAATGCAAATATCATAAATTCCCGAAAAATTTTTGTGTTTAAGGTTACCACCCTTTAATTAAATCTATTCCATGCTCATAGGTTAACTTTCAATCCAAAATAATCACTCAAACCCATTCAATTGCTTTTATAACAAATAGGGACCAAAATACAAGATTTCCAAACTTCAGCATCGAAAAACAGCTTGGCGTACCGATACAGGGAAGTCCCGTACCAATACGATATAACAGACTTAACGGCTCCCTATACCAATACACGTTTATCATGTATCGATATGGTATGTTGACCAAATTGTACCGATACAGTGTTGACTCGTACCGATCCCCCTTGGTTATTTCTAAAACTCAAAATGCCAGTAGCTAGATCTTATACTGATACGGTACCCTGTATATCGATACGGCTAGGTAAAGTCGAATGGGTGTTTCGGTATGCTGGCCTATGTACCAACACTTGTACTTATTTTCCTTCAGTTCATACCGATACGTTGGCTAGGCGTATCGATACGCTAGGCTTATTTTCAGCGATTTGAGCCTCTATAGGACCCCCCGCGTACCGAACCTTGAGGTACTCGTCTGGTACGCAGAGGCCTATAATGATCTCTAGGTCTAACAGATGACGCTTTGGCTCATTCCAAACCACATTAACACCTAGCTAACCAATATATAGCATCACTAACATGCTTGAACATCAACATAGCTACATTAGAATCCAACCTACGCATCAAGTATACTCAATCAATCAAA
The DNA here is from genome assembly GCA_019671005.1 of Hibiscus mutabilis. NCBI lineage: Eukaryota > Viridiplantae > Streptophyta > Magnoliopsida > Malvales > Malvaceae > Hibiscus > Hibiscus mutabilis. The sequence goes on along the minus strand of CM033753.1, from coordinate 25,958,534 downwards.
TCTAGAGGCATGCTTCCTAGTTCACATCCAAACATCAATCCAAGCAAACCAATCACTTAAAACTTCCAAAACAGTAACTAAAACTTGCAACAACAGGGAGTTCATCAAAACCCTCCCAAAACCTTAATCGACATATTACCTTTATTACTACTTTTCACGGTTTCAAACCGTACTTAGAAAACAAGTCTTTGGAGTTCCTTTCCTTGCTTCCCTTGCTGCCTCAAACTCAATTCTCTACATTGATGGATGTCGTGACTATTTTTGAAATCGGGTGTGTAAAAATAGCCTGACGATCGATCCTTTGGAAAATTAGGGTTTTGACCCTTTTTAATCCATTTTTAGATTTGAAAACTTAAGGTTCATTTTGATTAAATTTAACCTTAATTTTCCTTTTTAAAAAAACAACTAGATTCACCACCGATCATTTCGAGGTAGACCGGACACTAAAAAACAAACCGGAGATTCTTATCTTAAAAATTGGGTTAGGGAGTCGGTTACGTGTAGGGAAGGATTAGCACCCCTACAAACGCCCGTTATCGATACATTTAATTTTATGTGGCATTTTGGCATTTCGAATAATTATTTGAATTTAATTTATCCCATAATTATTAATTGAATTTAAATTCTGAATGTAGATATCCTTTTATAAAGAAATTCATTTTGTCGAATATAAGATTAAAAGCACCCCGTTAAGTGGCACCCCTATTCATATTTAAAAATAAACTTCCAACATAAAATGTTTTAAATGAATGATTTTTTGTTGTCTTGTCAATTTTAAGTACTATTCCTAAAAAGGCTCTAATTATTTAGTTATTTATGCTATGAATATTAATTAATTTAATGGCTTTTATTAGAAAATACCAATTTCTTGAACACCTTCCATATATTTAAAGCCCTTAAATTAATTATATTCCCTATTAATTAATCCTTCTAATTAATTAAAGTTCTAGTCTTAATTAAGGCTCTAACGATTTATTAAGTCAATATTATAGGTAAAAATGTATATTAAATATTCACCTTTAAAACCAATGTTAAGATAACATTCCATTGTAAACAATGGAACACCATCCAAATTTGGACCCCAAAGGTTCAATTTAATATACATTTAATTATCTACAATGTACTCTGAATTCTTTGCTGGTTGAGCTCTTCTTACTGAGAACTCTGGATTCAAGAAATGTTGATTCTCCTCTCCTCTGGGGAACAATCTTGCAAAAAGAAACATCATCAATTAATTCAAATTCAATCTGAAATATCATGAAATATTTTCAATTTCTCGCTTGAAGCACTAAGTTATTTGATGTTATTGCTTTTCTGTCTAAGTTATCTTGATCATTCTATCCGAAGATCATATGGGATCTCATCTCATGTTTCTCTTTCTCTGTTGGTCAATTTCTTTTGTAACTGCAAAAGTCAAATTTATCATTAATCTTCCAACATTAATTATAAAAAATTACAATTTGGGTATATCATTAAGAAATTTCAAGTGCTTCAACAAAAGATGTTGAAACTACGAATCTTCTTCATTGAAGTCGGTCTATCTTGCTTTCCAATCTGGCAGTTTGAACTATTTATGTCTTTCTTTCTTTTCTTCCTTTTCTCTTTCTTTTTCTCTTTTTTCCTTCTTTCTTTTTCTTTCTTTTTTTGTCTATTCTTTTTTCTTTGTTTTTGGAAATTGAGGACCCAAAGGATTAATATTTCTGCCAATATCATGCCTACCATCTTATTGCGACGACATTCAAAAAGTTCTCATCATTTCTGAAGGCGTCAATCCGAAGGATTTAAAATTGAAATGCACTTCCTTTCCTGTGCAAACAATTAGAAAATCTTTGCTGAAATCCGCCTCTGCAAACGGATTAAAATCTTTGTTGAGATTCACCTCTTCAGAGGGATTGAAATCTTTGCTGAGATTTGCCTCTTCAAACGGATTGAAATCTTTGCTGGGATCCGCCTCTTCAAACGGATTGAAATCTTTGTTGAGATCTGCCTCTTCGAACGGATTGAAATCTTTGCTAAGATCAACCTCTTCAAACAAAACATCTGACTGAATATGCCTCTTACAAACAAAATGTATTACTGAAATATGCTTATGTAGACAAAATATCTGTTGAAATATGTCTTTAAACAAAATATCCTGCTAAAATCCACCTCTTAAGTGAAATACTTGTTGAAATCTGCTTCTGCAAATTGAGCCTCTTATTGACATCTGCCTCAGTAAACGGGATATTTGTTGAAATCCGTCTTTACTAACGTGGCAGCTTTGGGTGGGAAAAAACTAATAATTTGCATTTTGTGTTTCTTGGGTCTATAATTGAGCAGGAATTATCTATAGTTTGGGCTTTTGGATTGTAAATGGGCTTTTGGATTTGTAAAAGGACATTTGGAAATTTATTTATTATTATTTATATTGTACATTTTGGCCTTATTTACTTATATATTCGACCCCCAGACAAAATTCGGGTATTACAATGGAAAAGAGAGCGTAAGCACACTAGGATTAGTGAGAAATGCTCAAACAACAACCATCATCAATTCAAGTTAAAACCATTTCACTTTTCTTTTAAAACCACTTTTCAAAACTTTTTGAAACATTAACACGACATCATGCCTTATCAAAACCACTTAACATTTCCAAAACAGCATATTAAACAATATGCAACATGTATCATGGATACCACAGCAAAGTCCCATTTGCTACCCTCAATTTAAGCTTTCACATTAAACATCATAATCCATCTCATGATACATAAACAATTATATTGGCTTCCAAGTGATCATTTACCAACTTTCCTTTACCAAAAACACAACACCGGATACACGTATTCAACAAGTGTTCCCTCAACATTTAACAAACAATCTACCAGTAACACAAGGTTCACACACGGCAGTATTCCGATATACACAAACCCCTCCACCGTTGTGACACCCGTGGTGGAGTATTCGGTACACATAAACCACTTAACACCACCCATCAGTACGATGTTTAATCCACTAATGGGAGTCTTCAGTACCGTACAACCCCTCAACCGTTAGGGTACTGGATGGAGTAGTCGGTAAACCATATAAACCCCTCAACATCCAAGGCGCCTTTTTAAAGTGCACTATCAATCCTATGACCGGCCAACTATATCCGATTTCATTTTCAAACCAATTTATACCATCACTTGCCAATATAATCCATATTAACATCATTAACTCACTGTTTTCATATGCATCATCTAAAACCATTAAACCAATACGACAACCTTTGCATTAAATAATATTCATAAACATTAACAAAACGTGCATTACTTCCAAATGCATTAACATCATTCCGAAACCAATTTCCAACATTAAACCATGCTCAAGATATGCATAAACAATGAGTACTCAAACCATGTAAAACAAATGCATCAAACTATTAGCCAAACCGAGTTTGAGAGAGAATTCATCCTTTATTTACTTTCGAGCTTAGTTCAGCGTTTCAAGCTCAATCTATACTCCCAAACTCAACTTTCAAACCTTCGCAAAGTTGAAACTACTTTTCCACTCACCGACTCGCAATGCCTCGCTTGCCGATGTGACAATCAAGCCTCCAAAGCTTTTGGAAATCACGTTCAAACTTAAGGATCAGACTCCCTTGATTTTAGCCACACAAAACAGAGGTACATTGCATCAAAATGCAATCAACATCACAGCAACACAAAACCTCACCATCTTCTACTCAAAACTACTCCACAACTCCCAAAATTAACAACAAACCTCTTCCAAACTTAAACCAACCACAATCAAACATTTCAGCACTTCAATTAACATCAATTATCATTTATAAACACTTCTCACACATCCTTATATCTCCAGCACTTAATCAACCACCACAACTCCTCAAAAACACATAACTAACAACCTAGAAAATTAGAGATTCACATGGTTTCGAGATTCCAATATCAAAACCAATTTATTAATATTATAAAATATCAAAATCATGATTATAACCAATCAAGAACCCATCAAAACATATCCAAAATGGAAATCACTTAATCTCATTAATTAAACCTTGATTTAATCAATTTCCACAATTAACTCATCAAAACTCATTAGAAAACATTAAACAATGATCAAATACTTGGGAATTTTAATAAAAAAACTATTCATTAGAGAAGAAGAATGAACCTTACCTCTAATGGGTGATTCCCCCTCAATTGGATGTTTTAATCTTGAAAACAATGAAATTTAATAAGGTTTTGCAAAGCAAGATTGAAGAATCAATTAAGAAACAAGAATTTAAGAAATCAAGAGTACTACCTCATATTTTTTATGAAAAAGTGAGTGTTTGGCTGAAGAACTTTGAGAGAAAAGTTTGGGAGGAAAAGTTACGTAAATTTTTGGTTTTAAGGGAAATAACTACTTTTTGTTAATCCTCATTTTAATTACCCAATTAAAAATATTTTAAAATAATCCTAAATGAGAGGAAAATCTGATATTAAAGTTTAGTAAAATAGCTCCTTAAAGATTATAAGATTTGACCCTTTTTCAAAATAGTCATTAAAAACAGTTTTCAATCTTTGCATTTTGGTCACTAGCCAAAATCTCTAATTTCCAAATTCCATTTTCCAAAATTTACTTTACCAAAAATGTCCATATATTAAATAAGGATTTTTTTGATATTTTTCTAGCACCAAAATTATTTATTCCGATTTTAATCCCGAATCTGACTCAGATCTCTAATCCGGTCCACCGGATCGTCTAAACCACTAAGAAAACTCCTAGGCCCAAAACTGAGGCATTAGAACTCTCCCCCGTAAGAAATTTCATCCTCGAAATTTACCTGACGGAAACAGATGCGAAAACTGAGCAACCATGTCCGACTTACTCTCTCATGTGGCCTCTTCAACACTGCGATGTCGCCACAACACCTTAACAAGTTCAATCTTCTTGCCACAAAGAAATTTACTACTGAAGTCAAGGATCTCCCCTGGTTCCTTATCATAGGACAAATCTGGTCGCAACTCAACGTCCTCAACTGCATAACATGCGACGGATCCGAGCGATACCTCCACAACATGGACACATAAAACACATCATGAATCTTCTCCAACTCAGGAGGTAACCTCAACCGATAAGCCATAGGACCAATGCGTTCCAGCACCTCATATGGTCCAATAAACCTTGGGCTCAACTTTCCTTTACGCCCAAAATGCATCACCTTTTTCCAAGGCAAAACTTTCAAGAACATTTTTCACCAACAGCGTACTCAATCTCTTTAGGTTTCAAATCTGCGTAGGATTTCTGCCTATCCAAGGCCTCTTTTAAATGACCACAAATCATCTTCACTTTCTCTTTCGTGTCTTTCAACAAATCAGGCATGGAAACATACTTTTTCCCAGCCTCAGGCCAACACAAGGGCGTGCAACACCTTCTACAATACAAGGCTTCATGCGGTGCCATCTTTATACTTGCTTGATAATTGTAATTGTAAGCAAACTCTACCAAAGGCAACTACCTTTCCTAAGTTCCTTGGAACTCAATGATACAACATCTCGATATATCTTCCAAAATATGAATCACACGTTCAGACTGACCATCCGTCTGAGGACGATACGATGTACTGAAATTCAAATGAGTACCTAATGCTCGATGCAAACGTCCCCAAAATCTCGCTATAAACCATGAATCACTATCCGAAACAATCAACGTAGGCACTCCGTGCAACCTCACAATTTCAGCAACATACAAATTTGCCAACTTATCCAACGAATACGTCGTAGCACGGGTAGAAAATGTGCACACTTCGTAAACCGATCAACAATCACCCAAATGGAATCATTTTTTGTCGGCGTCAAAGAAAATCCCGACACAAAATCCATGGTGATCCTCTCCCATGTCCACTCTAGTATTCTCAACGGTTACACAACCTAGAAGGAAACTGATGTTCAGTTTTCACCTGCTGACACGCCATACATCTAGGAACAAAATCAGCCATATCCTTTTTCAAACCCACCCAATAGTACTCTTTCCTCAACCCCAGATACATTTTAGTACTACCAAGATGCATAGCAAAAGGACTTGCATGAGCCTCAGACAAAATCATCTGTCTCAACTCCTCGTCACTAGGCACCACCATCCGATCTTTAAAGCACAAAACCCCATCACTATTAAGGTGAAATTTCGTAGGATTTCCATCCATGATGTCCTTGACATGAGGTACAAACGTCTCATCATACGGGTACTTTTTATTAATCAACTGTATCAATGAAGGTTTCACTTGCAACTCTGCCAACAACCCTCCATCACGGGTCACACTCAACCTCGCAAATATGGCTCTCAACTCTACAATGGCCTTTCTATTCAAAGTATCAACCACAACATTAGCTTTTCTCGGATGGTACTCAATGTTAAGTCGTAATCCTTGAAAAACTCCAACCATCTATGTTAACGAAGATTCAACTCTTTCTGCGTCATCAAATACTTCAAACTCTTATGGTCAGTGTATGTCACACATTTTTTACCATAAAGGTAACGTCTCCAAATTTTTAACGCAAACACTACTACTGCGAGCTCAAAATCATGTGTGGGGTAGTTGCGTTCATGTACTTTCAACTGCCTCGATGCATAAGCCACAACTTTCTCATGCTGCATCAACATTCACACTAACCCGACGTAGGATGCATCACTATACACCACAAACTCCTTCCCTGACTCAGGTTGAATCAAAATTAGAGCTTGTGTCAGAGCTTTTTTCAACTTCTCAAAAGCTCGATGTCTAGCTTCTGTCCACTCAAACTGCACATCATTTTGCAACAACTTGGTCAACGGAGCAGTAACTCTCGAAAACACATCCACAAAATGATGGTAATAACCCGCCAAGCCTAGAAAACTACAGACTTTTGTCACTGACTTTGGCTGCTTTCAATTCACAACTACCTCAACCTTTTTAGGATCAACCCAGATACCCTCAGCTGAAACCATATGCCCAAGAAAAACCACTTCCCTAATCCAAAACTCACACTTGCTCAACTTGGAATAAAGTTGATTATCCAACAAGATCTGCAACACAATCCTCAAGTGTCGATCATGATTCTCCTTGGTACGAGAGTACACAAGGATATCATCGATGAATACTACTATAAGCTTATCCAGAAATTCATGAAATACATGGTTCATCATATCCATGAATGTTACAGGCACATTCGTCAACCCAAACGGCATTACCAAGAACTCACAATGGCCATACCTCGTACGAAAAGCTATCTTCAACATATCCTTATCCTTAACCTTCAACTGATAATATCAATATCTCAAATCAATCTTGGAAAACATCGTAGCTCCCCGAAATTGATCAAACAGATCATCAATTTGTGGAAAAGGATACTTGTTTTTAATCGTCAATTTATTCAATTGCCAATAATTTATACACATTCTCAATGTGCCATCTTTCTTTTTCATAAACAATATTGGTGCTCTCCACGGCGAAACACTAAGCCGGATGAAATCCTGATCCAGGAACTTCTGAAGTTACGTCTTTAAATCTTTCAACTCCTTTGGTTCCATGTGATATGGTGCAATCGACACTGGAGCTGAATCAGCATATGTCTCGATGCAAAACTCTACCTCCCTGTCCGGAGAATGCGGCAAATTCTCACGGTGTATAATCTCGCCCTCGACTCCCTGCCCTCCGACAATAGCGTTTTTGCTAGATCACAATTCTCTTCTCGGTGGTATAGTCTAAAATGTATCTAAGGCATGATAATTACACAAAAACAAAAACAATCAGGCCAGCTTCAAGCAAGGATCCAAGACTTGCAGTTTAAACCAAAATCATTTCATAAACATAGTAATATGGCAATATGTCCCCAGAGTACCCAAACATGGCATAATTCAAACACCATACATGTAAACAATCGTCGTGCATAGCAAACATCATGTTACAAATGCCAACATCATCCCAAATTTCGCAAGCCTGTCTCTGATACCACCAAATGTAACCCCCTTAGCTCGGCCTAGCCAAAATCAGACTAAAAATGCCACATTAGGTTTGTCGAAGCAAACCCGAGCTAAAACCCTAAACTGAATCCATTTTTTCTTTTATCTTGTCTAAATACGAATCATTATAATCCTATGCAAACATGTTTCAGCGGTAGCATTTCATATTAATCAGATTACAAAACATGAATCAATTGTTTAGCATAACACCTTAAGGACCATAATGCAAATCTCATAAATTCTCGGCAAATTTCGTGTTTAAGGTTACCAACCTTTAATTAAATCTATTTCAAGTTCATAGCTTAACTTTCAGTCCAAAATAATCACTCAAACCCATTTAATTGCTTTCATAACAAATAGGGACCAAAATGCAAGATTTCTAAACTTCAGCATTGAAAAATAGCTTAGAGTACCGATACAGGGGAGTCTCGTACTGATACAGTATAACAGAATTAACAGCTCCCTGTATCGATACACGTTTATCACGTATCGATATGGCATGTTGACCAAACTGTACCAATACGGTGTTGACCCGTACCAATCCCCCTTGGTTATTTCTAAAACTCAGAATTCCAATAGCTAGAGCCCGTACCGATACGGTACCCTGCGTATCACTACGGCTAGTTAAAGTTGAAGTGGTGTTTCGGTACGTTGGCCCATGTACCGACACTTGTGTTTGTTTTCCTTCAGTTCGTACCGATACGTTAGCTAGGCATACCGATACGCTAGGCTTATTTTCAACGATTTGAACCTCTACAGGACCTCACGTACCAAACCTTGAGGTACTTGTACTGGTATACAGAGGCCTGTAAGGAATTCTAGGCCCAACATATGACGCTTTGCCTCATTCCAAACCACATTAACACCTCGCTAACAAACATATAGCATCACTAACATGCTTGAACATCAACATAGCTACATTAGAAGCCAACCTAGCACATCAAGTATACTCAATCAATCAAATCTAGAGGCATGCTTCCTAGTTCACATCCAAAAATCAATCCAAGCAAACCAATTACTTAAAACTTATTACAAGTCCAAAACAGTAATTAAAACTTGCAACAACAGGGAGTTCATCAAAATCCGCCCAAAACCTTAATCGACACATTGCCTTTATTACTACTTTTCACCGTTTCAAACTGTACTTATAAAACAAGTCTTTGGAGTTCCTTCCTTACTTTCCTTGTTGCCTAAAACTCAATTCTCTGCATTGACAGAAAAGAGAGCGTAAGTACACTAGGCTTAGTGAGGAATGCTCAAACGACAACCATCATCAATGCAAGTTAAAACCATTTCACTTTTCTTTTGAAACCACTTTTCAAAACTTTTTGAAACGTTAACACGACATCATGCCTTATCAAAACCATGAACTTAAAATTTCCAAAATAGCATATTAAACCATATGCAACAAGTATCATGGATACAACAACAAAGTCCCATTTGCTACCCTCAATTTAAGCTTTCCCATGCATACTACCAATGCAAGGCTTAATGAGTAAAAACATGTTTAAATCACATTAAACAACATAATCCATCTCATGATACATAAACAATTATATTAGCTTCCAAGTGATCATTTACCAAGTTTCCTTTACCAAAAACACAACATCGGGTACACGGATTCAACAAGTGTTCCCTCAACACTTAACAAACAATCGACCGGTAACACAAGGTTCACAGACGGGAGTATTCGGTACACATAAACCCCTCAACACCACTCATTGGTACGATGTTTAATCCACTAACGGCAGTCTTTGGTACTACACAACCCCTCAACCGTTAGGGTACTTGGATGGAGTATTCGGTACACCATATAAACCCCTCAACATCCAAAACGCCTTTTTATAGTGCACTATCAATCCTATGGCCGGCCAACTATATCCGATTTCATTTTCAAACCAATTTATACCATTACTAGCCAATATAATTCATATTAACATCATTAATTCACTGTTTTCATATGCACCATCCAAAACCATTAAACCAATGCGACAACCTTTGCATTAAACAATGTTCATAAACATCAACAAAACGTGCATTACTTTCAAATGCATTAACATCATTTCGAAACCAATTTCCAGCATTAAACCATGCTCAAGATACGCATAAGCAGTGGGTACTCAAACCATGTAAAACAAGTGCATCAAACTATTAGCCAAATTGAGTTCGAGAGAGAATTCATCCTTTACTTACTTTCGAGCTTAGATCAGCATTTCAAGATCAATCTAAACTCCTAAACTCAACTTTCAAACCTTCGCAAAGTTGAAAACACTTTTCCACAATTTGACTCGCAACGCCTCGCTTGCCGATGTGACAATCACACCTCCAAAGCTTTCGGGACTCACGTTCAAGCTTGAGGATCAGACTACCCTGCTTTTAGCCACACAAAACAGAGGTACATTGCATCAAAATGCAATCAACATCGCAGCAACACAAAACCTTAACATCTTCTACTCAAAACCACTCCACAACTCCCAAAATTAACAACAAACCTTTTCCAAACTTAACCTAGCCACAATCAAACGTTTCAGCACTTCAATTAACATCAATTATCATCTATAAACACATCTCACACATCCTTATATCTCCATCATTCAATCAACCACCACAACTCCTCAAAAACACATAACTAGCAACCTAGAAAATTAGAGATTCACATGGTTTCGGGATTCCAATATCAAAACCAATTTATTAACATTATAAAATATCAAAATCATGATTATAACCAATCAAGAACCCATCAAAACATATCCAAAATGGAAATCACTTAATCTCATCAATTAAACCTTATTTAATCAATTTCCATAATAAACTCATCAAAACTCCTTAGCAAACATTAAACAAGGATCAAATACTTGTGAATTTCAATAAAGAACCGCTCATTAGAGGAGAAGAATGAACCTTACCTCTAATGGGTGATTCCCCATCAATTGGATGTTTTAATCTTGAAAATAAAGAAATTCAATGCTGTTTTGCAAAGCAAGATTGAAGAATCAATTATGAAACAAGAATTTAAGAAATCAAGAGTACTACCTCATATTTTTGATGAAAAGGTGAGTGTTTGGCTGAAGAACTTTGAAAGAAAAGTTTGGGAGGAAAAGTTACGTAAATTTTTTGTTTTAAGGAAAATAAGTACTTTTTGTTAATCCTCCTTTTAATTAGCCAATTAAAACTCTTTTAAAATAATCCTAAATGAGAGGAAAATCTGATATTAAAGTTTGGTAAAATAGCTCTTTAAATATTTTAAGATTTGACTTTTTCAAAATAGTCATTAAAAATAGTTTTCAATCTTTGCATTTTGGTCACTAGACAAAATGTCCAATTTCCAAATTCCATTTTCCAAAATTGACTTTACCAAAAAAATCCATATATTAAACAAGGATTTTTATATATTTTCCCATATTTTTCTCGCACCAAAATTATTTATTCCGATTTTAATCCAGAATCTGACTCGAATCTCTTATCCCGGTCTACCGGACCATTTAAACCACTAGGAAAACTCCTAGGCTCAAAACCGGGGTGTTACATTTACAACCTCCGTAATCTGCATCCGAATAAGCATGCAAACTAAAGGATAAGTCTCTAGGATACCAAAAACCTAAACTAGGAGTATCTCTAAGGTATCTAAAGATTTTCTTAATAGCATGCAAATGTGATTCTTTAGGATTAGCTTTAAATCTAGCACACAAGCAAACATTAAATATAATATCCGGTCTACTTGCGGTAAGATAAAGCAAAGAACCTATCATAGATCTATAAAGCTTAAGATCGACAGATTTACCTCTTTCATTCTTTGTTAAGCTTCTTAGAATAGCTCATAAGAGTGGCTGGAGGCTTCACATTCCCTAAGACAAACTTCTTGAGCATATCCTTGGTGTATTTTTTTCTTGATTGATTAAGATAACATCCTTCCTTTGTTTGATTTGGAGTCCCAAGAAAAATGAGAGCTCCCTCATCATGCTCATCTTGAAATCACCTTGCATTAACTTAGCAAATTATTGGCAAAGAGATTCATTAGTAGAACTAAAAATAATATTATCAACGTATACTTGAACTAGTAAAATATCTTCGTCTTTTCTTTTAATAAAAAGTGTAGTATTAACATTCCATTTGTTAAACCTTTTTCAATTAGAAATATTGACAATCTTTCATACCAAGCTCTAGGAGCTTGTTTCAAACCATATAAAGCTTTTGAAAGTTTAAAAACATGGTTTGGAATTTTGGATCTTCAAAACTGAGAGGTTGTTCAACATACACTTCGTCATTTATAAAATCATTTAGAAAAGCACTTTTGACATCCATTTGAAAAAGCTTGAATTCATGAAAACATACAAATGTAAGCAACATCCTAATAGCATCCATTCTAGCTATGAGTGCATAGGTTTCATCAAAATTAATTTCTTCTTCTTGAGTGTAACCTTGAGCAACAAGTCTAGCCTTGTTTCTCACTATGTTATCACTCTCATCTAGTTTGTTTCTAAAAACACATTTAGTACCTATAGTAGATTTATTACTAGGCCTATCAACTAATGTCCAAACTTTTCTCCTCTCAAAATATTTAACTCTTCTTGCATAGCCATAATCCAATAATCATCATTCAATGCTTCTTTAATATTCTTAGGCTCTATGCATGAGATAAATGCAACATAATTACATGTATTTTTAATAGATGATCTAGTGGCTACCCCTTTAAATGGATCACTCAAAATCTCACCACATTTGACATAGTTGAACTCCCTTGGGTAAGTTATCTTCATTTCTTCTAGAGATATGTACTTCAAGTCTTCTAGAGGTGGATCTTGTAGTTCAACTTTTGATGAGACTTCATCTACCTTTGATGATTGTCCTTCACCATCATTGGCATTTAAAATCCCTACATCATCATCACAAGTATCATTCCTCGAAGGAGGTTATCATCGAAAATAATATGTATAGACTCTTCAACCACTAAAGTTGTTTTATTAAATACACAATAAGCTTTAGAGTTTAAAGAGTATCCAAGAAAAATACATTTATCACTTTTAGCCTCAAATTTGCCAAGATTTATCTTTTCCATTGTTTAAAAATAAAACACTTGCATCCAAAAGGATGAAAATATCTAATGTTAGGCTTTTTATTTTTAAAAAGTTCATAAGGGTTTTTCTTTCAAAGTGGCCTAATCATAACCCGGTTAATAATATAACAAGCAGTGTTTGTGGCTTCCGCCCAAAAACATTTTGGCAAATTGTTTTCACAAAGCATGGTCCTAGAAATTTCTTCTAAAGTTCTATTTTTCCTCTCAACAACCCCGTTTTGTTGAGGGGTGCGAGGAGCCAAAAAAATATATCTAATTCCACTAGAGTTATAAAACTCTTAAAAATGAAGATTTTAAAATTTGGTTTCATTGTCACTCCTAACATGTGAAATAGAGTAACCAACATCATTTTGGTTCGCTTTTGAAAACGTGATTAATTTTTCTAAAGCTTCATCTTTTGCACTTAAAAATAGAACCGAAGTAAATCTAGAGTAATCATCAACAAGCACAAAAACATATTGTTTTCCACCCAAGCTCATAGTTCTAATAGGGCCAAAAAGATCTATATGGATCAATTGTAATATCCTACTAGTTGATACATCACTAATGGATTTAAAAGAAACCCTTTTATGTTTGCCTTTAGCACATGCATCACACATTTTATCTAGTGAACATTTAATCTTAGGCAAACCTCTAACTAGATCATTAGAAATTAATTTTTCTAAAATGCTCATGCTAGCATGTCCTAGTTTTCTATGTCATAACCAAGCATCATGTTCATCTCTAGCAACAAAGCAAGCATTGGAAACATGAATGTCATCTAAATGCACCATATATATGTTTCCTATTCTATGACTTATAAGCATAATTTTTTTAAATGCAATGTCAATTATTATACAACCATTAGAATCAAATAAGATATTGTATCCTTTATCAAAAAGTTGGCTTATACTAACAAATTATGTTTTAGACTATTGACAAACAAAACATTCTCAATAAGTATAGAAGAGTGATTACCAATAGAACCAATTCCTTCAATGTGGCCTTTGGAGCTGTCACCAAATGTCACTACTCCTCAACTTTTTGGCTTTAGCTTTATGAATTGACTCTTGTCACCAGTCACGAGTCTCGAGCATCCACTATCGAGGTACTATGAATTTGAGCTTGTGTTGTGGGCCTTGTAGCAATGCTCCCTCAACAAAAATAGAATCATGTCTTGATTTTTGGTACCCAAATTCTTTTGGGTCCATGTGAATTAGCTCTGAAAATCTTGGTCCCCTTGGGGATCCAAGTGGCAATAAGATCAACATTATTAGAAGCTAAGAGTTTCTTAAGAACGCAAACACTCTAAACATACTTACCATTGGAGGGTCTATAAGAGCCTCAATGTTTGTAATCTTTATAGTTCCTTTTTATATAGTTGGGTTTTGAATGATTTCTTTTTTCAAAACGGTTTGTCCCAACTTTGTTTAAGAAAGCTTTAAGATTACCAACTTCCTTCTGGTGATCATCATGGACTCTTAAAAGTAATCCATACAAGTCTTGATTTTTTTTCAAGATCATTTATTTTTGCTTGCATTTCTTTTACTTTTCTTTCAAGCTCCATATTAGTTTTAGAAATAGTCATTTTCATTTTTCAAATTCAAAACAACCTTTTAGTTTTTAAAAATTGACTCTTTAAATTCTAAAACTAACTCATCATAAACCTCTTGGAGTTCATCATACTCATCACGTAATTCATCAAATGAAAGGTCAAATGAAGTAGATGAATTAAAGGTTACCCTAGGATCCTCTTTAAGTGCCATGAAACATAGGTTGGCTACCTCTTGGTCCTCCATATCGGATGAGTCTTCATCGCTCCAAGTAGTCACATGAGCTTTAAGCTTCTTTTTCTTCTCGAAGATCTTATTATTTAGTTGGGGAAAATCAAACTTGATATCCCCCGGCTTCTTGCACTCATAACAAATGATTTGGTCATTATCCTTCTCTTTTGATTCATTCTTGAAGCCCTCATTTCTTTGAAACTTTCTTCATTGGTTGGACTTCATCTTGTGAATCTCTTGGCAAGCATAGGCATCTTTTCATCTTCTTCTTCGCTAGAATCACTCTCATCATGTGAAACCTTGAGAGCAATTCCAACTTTCTTCCTCTCCACTTCCTTCTTCTTTTCTTCATCCTTTTTTCCTTGTCTCATCAACTCATGAGTGAGAAGAGACCACATGAGCTCATTAAGCTTCAAAGTCTTGAGATTTTTGGCTTCGATGATGGCGGTCTTCTGAGTCCCATGAGTTAGAAAGAGAGTAAATAAGCTTTTGAACAAGCTTGTCTTCCGGAATGATCTCTCCATAGCCCTTAAGTCCATTCACAATAACGGAGAAGTAATCAAATATCATATTGATCTTTTCATCTAGTTCTATTTTGAATTTCTCATAATTTAGATTGAGGAAGCCAATCTTGATCTCTTTTACTTCGTTGGTTCCCTCGTGAGTAACTTCAAGCTTGTCCCAAATCTCCTTGGCACTCGAGCATGAAGACATCTTGGCATATTTTTCGGGTCCAATAGCATAAAACAAGATGTGCATAGCCTTGGTGTTGTCTTGTATTTTTCGTCTTTCTTCATCACTCAATTCTTGTCTCTCCTTGGGGATGAGTCTTTCTCTTTCTCTCTTCATAGGAAGAGTCGGTTCATCCATCACTACATCCCAAAGGAAGTAGTCATTAGTTTGGATGAACAACCTCATCATATTCTTCCAATAAGGGTAGTTGCCATAAGTAGAGGTCATGGATGACTAGATGGACGATTGAACAATGGTTGGATCTACTCAAGAGGATGTGAAGCCTTCCAATGAGTGTAGCTCTGATAACAATTGTTGAGTTGATAAATCCATGGATAATGGCGAAGAGGGGGTGAATTGGCAATTTAAAAAATGGTAGGAGCAAATTGCAAAAAGAAAGAAAAGTTTGCAAGATGATTTATAGTGGTTCAAACTTCTAAGCAAGGTCTACATCCACTGCCTTAGCTACCACACTAAGGATTTCACAAATTCACTATTTTTTTCTTTCCTTTTAGGCTAAAAGAGATAACCTTACAAATCAACTAGACTTATACCCTAGAGTCTAGAGACCTCTTTCCTAAAATTGAGTACAAATAAGCAAACTTTGAGAATCTTCCTAAAGAGATTGTTTGCACAATTTTCAGCTTACTAATACCCCAACACTTGATGAAAAATAAGATTAGAAAAGCTCACTCAAGTATGTACAACATATTACAAAGAAAAGCTCTAAAAAATTTTAGATTTTTGGTTGGATGCTATAGAATAGTTGTCTTGTTGTTGAAGAAGCTTTGGAGACTTGTTTTTGTACCCCCTCATTGATTTCTAACTACTTGGGTTGTTGGGGAATTAAATATAGCCATTGAGCTGTATTTTTCCTGCATTAAATGTTTTCTGGCAACTGTGGGTATCGGTACGCGAGAGCCCATATCGATACCTGCCTAAAGAAGAAATAGTCGTTACAAAGACAGGATTTACCGGTACGCGGGCTTGCGTATCGGTACGAAGTAAGGGTACCGGTACGCTAAGGGTCGTACCAGTACTCAGAGTATTCAAAATATTTTTTGCTTCATTGTGTATCGGTACAGAGTTCACTGTTCAGGTACTGACAATCACCTATAAAAGAGAATTTTAAAACTCTTACCAATACGCTAAGAGTCGTACCAGTACTCACTTACCATTTTGAATTCTAGCGTTAAGAAGCCCATAACGGTACGCTTAGGGCCGTACCGGTACGCACTGACCATTATGAATTCCAGTGATGGAAGGCCCATACCAATACGCATAGTGTCGTACCGGTACTCATCAACCAAAATGATCTATTAGAGTACCAACATACTTAGAAAATATTTTCTTTTGAAAAGTTTAACTTATACAAAATATTTTTTTTCAAATATAAGTTAAGTTTGTTCGAATGCTTGTTCATTGTGAGTAATTTCAAATACCTTAAAATTTTATTTATTTGCATAATAGTCATTGTTATATTAAAATCAAAACATAGGTTTAACGGACACTATTTTGCCCCGAAAAATAATTTAAGTATCTAACCGTTAAAGAATGGTATAATTTGGTTACTTTTCTTACGGTTAAGCTTTCTTAAAAAGTGTATAATTTGGTTACTTTTCTTACGGTTAAGCTTTCTTAAAAAGTTGAAAAATTCTATTTGGCTCGATAATTTGTTTTTAAATTTCTTTTGTTAAGTTGTTGTGTAATAATTGTGTTTATTGTATTTTAAATTTATATAGATTTTAAAAGAAACCATTTGATGTACATGTGCAAAATGTAGAGTATACAGTTTTGCTATTTTAATTTTAAACTCTAAATAAGAGCAGAAGATATAAGGGACTATGTGACCATGTCCCAAAATTTTACAAAATTAGAATTTGAACCCAAAATAAATTAAAAATTTTAATTTGACCCTCAAGTTTTTTAAAATTTTATATTAAGCTTTAAAATTTTAAATTAAATCACTCTTTTGGTTTTTAAAAGTTCTTATTAATTCTCTCAAAATTATTAAAAAATTTAGTTAAACCCTCAAAAAATTTTAAAAATTTAAGTTGACCTTCAAATTCTATTATTGAGTCTAAACTCTAAATTTAAATCTAAATAAGTAATCAAGATTATTATATTTACTCTACTTGATCTAAATGACTTCAAACTCTTAATAATTCTATTTATTGACTGCAGTTTCAAAGCTCAATCTTTTCTATTATTATATTTCCACATAAGCTTCTATTTGTCCAAATGTTTAATCGTATGGGAGTTTAATTTTACCTAGTGTAACTGAATAATTCCGGTGATATTATATTGTCATGGGGTCATTACCCTCTTCCCAAAATACATGTCTGATAGGATGTCTAGTTTCACTGTATTTATATTCCAATGCCTCCCTTTTTTCGATGTGGGATTAATGACCCCGCATCTTCTTAGGCGTAATATTCTCTCCCTCCCAACGTCGTGACACCCTCGTCACGAGCTTCCGCTCTCGTGATGGGTCACCTTCTCACAGTTGTCCACCCTGCCTACCCCACTCATGGGCGCTCAGCGTGAAATCAGGCAGTCAAATGGTCGCTCTGATATAACTTGTCACGGGGCCATTACCCTCTTCACAAAAGACATGTTCTGATAAAATGTGCAGCGCCACCGTATTTATATCTCAAGACCTCTATTTTTCTTTCTAATGTAAAATTAATGATCATGCCTTTTCTCAGGCGTGACAATACGTAGTAGCAGTTATTTTTAATTATTCGTGGCCTACCAATAATAGAAGAACCGACTTTTTTTATTAATGGCCCCATTTGAAAAGGTCTTAAGAACCCTTTATCTCAAGTAATTGCTAAAGTACCATTTTCATTTGACGTATTGGAACCTCAAAAGGAAGGCACCTTTCCTCTTTCTTTTTTCGTGTTGACAAAGTTAAAAATCACACTCGATCGATCAATGATTTTGAATAAAATAGGACAAATTACTTTCTAAGTCACTAAATGATGGGTATGATCAATTTAAAAGATGTAATTAAAGCTTCAAGACAACTAACAATAGGGATAGGAATTTTACCCGACCTGGTCGGGTCAAATTTTTTAATAAAAAATCAGGTTCGGGTGAGGTCGGGTTTTTATTAAGAGTGAATTCGGGTCGGGTTCGAGTATAGGGTCAAAATATCCAATCCGGCCCGGGACTAATAATGTAATTTTCCCCTAAATTTTTTAAAGATATTTGTAATAATACCTCCTCCTTATATATATATTTTATAATTAGGTCCTTAAAATTAAATTTTTATTTAAATTTAGTCCTTAAAATTATTATTTTTACAATTAAGTCCCCTAAAATTATTTTTTACAATTAGATCCCTAAAATAATTTTTTCTATAGGTAGGGTCGGGTCGGAGTTGTGTTTAGAGTATTTATTTTCGGGCCGGTCGGGTTTTTTAAAGAATGAGGTCGGGTCGGGTTGGGTCGGTTTTAGGGTAATTATTTTCATGTGGGCCAAAAACCCGACCCGTGCCCATCCCTAACTAAAACAACCCCTAAATTCATGAAGTTCAAGAGTTAACACAAGTTTTTTTTCATGATTTTTGTTTCAATTCTGCAATCACCAATCTTTCAATTCTAACTTCATTCTTAACAAAATTCAACCTAAAAGAAGTTTCAAGCCAACTAAGGTTGAAGATGACATTGATATTTTCAAGTTGTGAGTTAAAAGTTTAATTTAAAAGCTTGAATAAGTTGAAAACCATTGAAGAAATGAGATAATGACCTCAAAACTCAGCTTCCATTAATTGAAATGAAGATTTGTGCAAATAGTCGTCCAAAAAGGAGAAGAGAAAACGGGATTTTCGTGAAAAACTTTGAAGATTTTTGTGGAAGTATTGTAAAATAAATGAAAGATTTAAGATATAAGAATGATTTGAAATCAACAAATCAAAATGGAATCAAAGAAAACTATGGAATAATTAAAGAGAAAAATAAACAAAATGGGGTTTGGGGAGTTAGAAACCGTAAATTCAAGAGGGAGAAATGTTTTTATTTATAATTAACTGAAAATGTATTAAATTATAGTATCATTTTAATCAGAAAAATAAAATCTAAGATTATTTTCTAGCGGGAGGGACCAAAATGAAAGCGAAATAAAAGTCGGATAATTCCAATAAAAGTTTTAAAAGTTTAGTGAGCAAAATGAAAGCGTCTTAAAATTTCGGTGACCATTTATATAGTTTACCCTTAATATTTTTTATTCAGTGGTCGTTATATAATCAAACATATAGTTTAATGACCTGTAAGCTAATTTACCCAAAACATAAAACCCTTTTTTCGAGACAATAACCTATTAAACCTTTAAATTAAAAAAATAAGAGGAATTAAGACCTTATTTAATTTGTATTTAAATTAAGAAAGACTTAAAATATTATTATACAAAAAAAATTGTGAGGGATAATTGATGGTGTACGATGAGACAAGACGGCGCCTAACTCTTTTCAATCCTGGAATCCAAACCACACGTTACCTTTCACACACATTTATATTGCATGAACTCAAAACATTATCAAATGTAAAATTGTTTGCCTTTAAAAAAAACTTTTATATTAAAACTATATCTAATCTATGGACAATGTGTGTGTATACACACACATATATGTATTAGTACATTAAAAAACATTAATACATTAAATATAAATAAAAAACAATTATTTATTATTGCATCTGAGGTAGAGTCATATACTTGTGGTTAAGGGTGTTCATGGTAACCATTGTAGTATGTTGGTTAATGGTTAATCATAATGAGATGAGCATAATGAGACGAACGCATTATCTTTAAACATTATCATCTAATTGCACTAAGAACAGAACCTACAGGTTAACCGTTGTAGTATGTTAGTTAACCATGAACACCCCTACTTGTGGTATGTGATGTCTCATGTAGGGATGGTCTTGGATCGGGTTTTTGGTTGATCCGCACTCGAACCGAAAATGTAGCACCCCCACCTGAATCTGACCCAACCCGACATTCTATGATGCCCCACCCAACACTAATTTTTTAGTAAGAACCCGACCCGACTCTACCCGACATAAATAAAAAATATTTTTCATTTATATTCGATAAGATAGGGAGTTATTTTTAAAAAAAATACAAATAGAAATGGGGCATTATAATAATTATTCTATTTTATTAGATAAATCAAGGAGATAATTGAAAAATATATATAAAGAGAGAGGCATTATAGCAATTATACCTAAATATTAAGAATAAAATTAAACTATTATTTTAGGTCGGGTCGATTAGATATTTTTAACCTTAAATCCAAACCTGAAATTTTCTCTAAATAACCCAAACCTATAGAATTGAGTCGGGTCGAAACACGTCGGTATGTGTCAAATGTCTATCTCTAGCCTTATGCCTAGAAACAACAACAAATAAACATGTAAATAATTGGTAGTTTTGACTAACATAATCTCTTATCTTTTTAATCTTAATTGGTCAGTTGAAATAATTGTTTATCGGAATTTATAAGGAAATCTAACCACTTTGTTCTCCCCTTGAAGCACGAAACGTGCAACTCCTTTACAAGCTGTCTCATGCGAAACAATTTTTTTTTACATATCTTAATCTTAATCCTACTTAGAGAATAAGGGAAGGAAAAACTCTAGCAGAAAGAAAGGGTGCTCTTAGTGGGTCTAAAACCCATGACCTAAGAGAATGTGAGAGAATAAAGATAAGCAGCTTGGTCAACCGACCAAATATGTTTGTTCCATGCGACACAATTTCTAAATGCTAGAATTCAGATTCTATATTATATTTAAAAAATTTGTTTGAGTTAGCGTCACGAGTTAATTAGACATCAATTTCTACAATTTAAATCCCTAAATTTTAAACTCTAAATTAAATTTTAAATCCTAAATTAAATGCACTTACAAAAAATAAGTTTTTTACCGCGGGTACATGAAATATTATTTTTTAAGAGCAGCTTTATTATTTAAAACTAAATGAAGCTTTGGTTTATCCGATAAAGATGAAAATTTAGATTTTTTAGGACCCATGTTCAATTCCCACTATGCAAAAAAGAAAAGAATTTTTCTTAATTTGACCTTTTATTATCTTACCTTCAACATAAATAAAATTCTTTAACTTTATAATGTTTCGCTATCTTGCATCCAAAGCATATAAACTTATTATTTCCCTTTCCTTAATTTTATAAGCATTCATAAATTAGTCTCATCATAACATTTGTGTTCTGTTTTTAATTTTGAATAAATTTACGCACATTCTAAGGATAATATTATTCACACCCGAATAATCAAATAAGAACATATCACATTTTTATCATTGGTATCGTGCATGCCTCTTTTTTTAGTTTTTTCTTTTACATTGGAGAGCCGCATGCGCAGGGGCAGATGGCTTGAAGAATCGGGGTGGCCATGCCCCCAAAAAAAACTATTTAAAAATCTTTATATTATATATATATATATTTAAATTACTGATTTGGCCCCAAGAAAAATCTGTAAATATTTTAGATTTGGATCCTAATAAATATCTTTTATTTAAAAATTAAAATTTTATAGAAAGAATTAATAATCATTTAATTATTATATTAATGTTAGTATTAGTATCAAAACCTAGTTGCATCTATAAGATGTAAACTATAAATATTAAGTAGGCAGTGTTGGGGTCTTGGGGGAAATTTGTGCAATCGAAGGCAGTGGCTCACTTTTCATACAGAACGCAAGCAGTTTTTGAATTGGTTATTCGATTTATATAGATAACACGAGTTCCTCTATATTTATGTTTGTTACTTGAATACCTTTAACGGTTCGATTGGAAAAAAAATAGATTCTCTGTTGCTATATTTATATGATTACATGTAGTGTGAACTCATGGGCAAACAAAAAGATTATTTTTTTCCAAAAAAAGAGGTTGATAATATAGGAATTGGCATGCCATCGAAAAGTTCAAAGCTTGAGCATCAAAATTGTAGTCAATCTCCACTTAAGTCTTCTGTTATTGAGGTTGAAAAAGTTAATCGTCTGTTTATTGAACGTGATCTTGGGTTACGTAAACCAATGTGAGAATATTCAGTTAATCAACAAGATGAAATTCGACGAGCGTACTTGAGTGTAGATCCATATCAAATTTATCTCTCTAGTTATCAATTTTCTCAAAAAAAAGCATCATAGGCATTTTCAATATTCTTAATTTACTCAATTTTTTCTTGGCTCAATTGTTCTCCGACTAAGGATGCCGCGTACTGTTTGCCATGTTGTATTTTTAACATGAAATCTAATGGGCAATTCGGTTGTTAATGGGTTTAGAAGTTGAAAAAGGGTTAACTCTGAAAAAATTTGTGCCTTTTTTAATCACATTGGAGATAATCCTTGCTCACCGCATAATAATGTCATGAGATCTTGTGTTGATTTGATGAAACAATCTGGGCATTGATAAAGTAATAGATCGACATAATTCATAACAAATTTTGAATAGCAAGATACGAGTCAGGACATCAATAGATGTTGTTAGATGGCTTGTATTTTAAGCTTGTTCTTTTAGAGATCATAATGAGACACCTAGTTAAAAAATCGTAAAAATTTTCTTGAGTTAATTAAACTTTTGGTATCCTATAATGATGATCTTAAAAAAGTTGTGTTGGAAAATACTCCTAAACATGTTAATTATGTTTCTCCTTCAATCCAAAAGATATTTTACATGTTATCGTTAATAAAGTTCGGAAGAAGATTCGTGAAGATATTGAAGATTCAAAATTTTACACCATTGTTGATGAAGCTCGTGATGAATTCAAAAGAGTACAAATGACTCTTGTTTTGAGATTTGTTGATAAAAGTGACTTTATTAGAGAGCACTTTTTAAATTTTGTACATGTTAAAGATCCACATTAACTCTTAAGAATGAAATATATATTATTCTAGCTCGTCATTGTCTTGATGGTCAAATATTCGTGGACAAAGTTACGACGGGGCTAGTAATATGTGTGGTAAGTGAAAAGGATTGTAAGCATTATTTCTTAATGATTGTCCTTATGTTTATTATGTGCATTGCTTTGCTCATCGACTACAATTGACTCTTGTTGGCGCATCTCGAGAGGTACATTATGTCCATAAATTTTTTAATAATTTAAGTTTCATTATCAATTCTTTTGATGCCTCGTGTAAACGTCATAAAAAATTACATACTAATCAAAAAGTTACAATTGCACACGTGTTAACTACAAAAGAGCTTAAAATTGAAAAAGGTTCTAATCAAATTAACACTTTACAACGGGTTGGAGATACTCGTTGGGGTTTACAATTTTCATTCAATATGCAGTCTTATAACAATGTATGATGCAAGTTTTTTTGTGCTTAAAAATATTAAAAGAGAATGATTCACTTATTTTCAACGAGGGATGCCACTAGTGCATCCAAAATGATTCGATCATTAAAATTTATTTTCGTTTTACATTTGATGAAAGATATTGTGGGCATTGTTAATATATTATGTCAAGTTTTGCAGCAAAAGTCTCAAGACATTGTATATGCTATGCATTTAGTTTCGAGTACAAAGATGTTGATCCAAAAAATTGTGAGAGTACAGTTGAGAAAGTATGTTGAGTGATGCACTATTATTTTGTAAAAAGAATAATTTGGATATTCCCGATTTAAATGCATAATATTTTTAAAGTAGGAGTCGACAACATCAACAGAGCTAAATAATTGTGGAACACCATGATCATTTTGACATATTCAATGAAATGATTAGTTTTCAATTGCAAGTGCTAAATAATAGGTTTAGCATAGAGGCAATAGATCTTTTGAAACTCAGCTCTACCTTGGATCCAAATGAAGATTATAAATCTTTTAATATAGATGATATTTACACTGTTGCTTAAATATATTATCCTCTTGATTTTACTAGCCAGAAGAAATTAAAGTTGAAGCATTTTGAGAGTGATGCGTAAAGATGTGAAATTACAAAATTTGTCGTGCTTGTCTCAGCTACGTGTTTCCCTGACAGAGATAGGAAAATCAAAACCTTTTTATCTTCTTAATAGATTAATCAGACTTGTTTTAACTCTTTCAGTGTCTACAACAAGTAGTGAACGATCATTTTCAGCTATGAAAATCATCGAAACAAGATTGTGAAATAAGATGGATGATGAATTTCTTGCAAATAACTTGGTTATTAATATCGAAAAAGAGATTGCTAAGACATTTACTTCTGATTCAATTCTTGAGGATTTTGTTTCTTTAAAAGAAAATCGTTCATAATTCTAATTAACGTTATAATTGATGTATTTGCTTCTTTGACCCGAACCAATATATTTAGGCTAAATTTTAATATATTTATAATTAGGTCATTCTATATATATATTTTACTTAGTTCAAAAATCTCAAAGTTTTCCAAAAAAATTTCTTCTGCCGCACAACATGTCTTCTCGTATTCTCCTCTTTTCATTTTTTTCGTTTTGTTTTGTTTCTACTCCATTTTCTTCCATCATTTCTTTTGTTTAGAGTTTGATTTTGATGAAATCATTCATGATGATGACATGTTTTACAATGGGAAGACCCTTCGTTGAGTGGCCGTTAGCAGCGGCAACGACGACAGCTAAAAAAATTTTGGTGTGAGATAGATTTCGTTCATTGGTTGAGTATCCAGATCTGAAAATTGTTTCAGCTTAATATTTTGGATTATAATTTTTGTTTTGTTTTGATGCTCAAACACTAAATCATTGTTTGTTTGTTTTTCAATTTTACATTTAAAATAAATTTGGTCGGATCGGGTCGCGGACGTGTTTTTGTCCCAAAATTTAGGCGGGTAGAACCCTTTCCAATGCTGGCGTGGGTCGGAGTTCGGTAATCACTTTCGATTTTTGGGTTGAGTCGTGGTGACCAAAAACTCGCCCAGCACCGTTAAGATTCGTCCACTCATCAATTTTAATGGTTCACTGGTTTAATTGAAACCTAAACTAAAGTTATATAATCAATACTAAACTTAAAGTTTAGTAGCATGTGGTGTGTCTACCCAAAATTAAAATATGTATATAAAAATATTAATGAAATTAAATTTTAAATAGAATAGAAATTAAATAAATTTTAAATATAACTAAACAATAAAATTTAAAAAAAAAGCATGCCATTATTCAACAAATTCAAACTAAACAAGAAAAAAATCTCGTACATTAAACAACTTTATTCATGAACCTTATTTAAGGTGCACACGTAAAAAATCGTCTTATACATTAAATAACCATATACAATAATCAAGGGTAGCGCCTCCTCGGGGAGCAACATGAATTCTAGTTCAGGACCTCATTTTTTATCTTCAGAATTTGAGTAACTTTTAAAGTGACAATTTTATAAGTTAGTGACTATCTCTTATTGTTTTAGTTGTGATTAAGATATTTTGAAAACAAAATAATGAAATTAGTGGTTCGTCATTGAATATTTAAATTAATTATTCAAATCAAATATGCTTTCATTTTATAAAGGTTCATTTTTGAGTTTCGTTCAAAGCCCAAAATGTTTGAAACTTAGGGCATGTAGAATTCTTTCCAATGTCGGGGTTGGTCGGGATCGGGTAATCACTTTTAATTATCGGGTCGGGGTTGTGGCGACCAAAAAATTGTCTTGCCCCATTAAAATCCCTCAATGTCATTGCGCACGAACTGTTAAGATCTGGTCACATCATCGATTTTAATTGTTCAGTGGTATAATTGAAGCCTAAACTAAAATTTAATGCTAAAATAGTATCAAATTTTAATTTAGTGGTATAACCGATATTAAACTTAAAGTTTAGTGGTATCTGGTATAGTTTACCCAAAATTAAAGGGGTTTAAATTTGATACACAGGCTGTGTAAAATTTATTTTACACAAGCCTGCCTATTTTTACTATAAATCAAAATTAAACCTAAACCCTAAAAAATTAAACCCTAAATTCTAAATACTAACCTTAAATTCTAAACCCTACAACCAAAACCCCTAAACTCTAAACCTTAAACTAAACCCTAACCCCTAAAACTAAAAGGTATGTATAAACTAAAGTTTACGCAGACTGTGTATTGAAGTTTTACCCAAATTAAAATATGTATATAAAAGTATTAATGAAATTAAATAAATTTTAAATATAAAATAACAATAGACTTCAAAAATACATGTCATTATTCAACAAATTAAAACTAAAGAAGAAAAAAAAATACTCTCATACATTAAACAACATTATTTATGAACCTTTATTTAAGGTGAATACATAAAAAAAATCATCTTATACGTTAACAACCATATACAATAATCAAGGGTAGTGCCTTCAAAACTTAAGTAATTTTTAAAGTGATAACCTTCAAATATGCGATCCAGCCTAGGTCCCATCTTTTACCTTTAAAATTTTAATTTTTAAAGTGATAATCTTGTAAGTTAGAGACTCTCTCCTATTGTTTTACTTGTAGTAAAAGTATTTTGTAAACAAAACAACAAAAATAATGGTTCGTTAATAAAATATTAAATTAATTTTCAAACAAATTTAATATACTTTTATTTTATAAAGATTTATTTTTGAGTTTTCTTTCAGAGTTCCGAAAATGTTAGAAACAACTCTAATCAAGAGGAAAATATAATTTAACTGGTTTACAACCTTAGTCATACACAAACTAGTACATATTATTTTGGTCAGTACGATGGAATTATTTACGGGTACGAAATTGAGAGATTGTTGTTTTGGTTTACTACTAAAAAGATACACATTAGGGATGACAACATGGCGAGTTTTTGGCTACCCCGAATTCGACCCGAAAAATTAAAGTTTCTACTCGATTTGACTCTGAAATTTTAATAAAAAATATGATTAAACTCGACTCTTTTCGAAAAAAATTAATAAAATATTAAATATAATATATAAAAATATAATAAATATAAATTTATATTTATAAATAAACTGAGTTGGGGTGAGTAGCGAAATTTTCACCTTAAACCCGACTCGACTTAAGTTTTTTTAATCTGACTCGAAAACTGAAAATTAAAAAAAAATACTCTAATTGGATCGAGCTGGAACTCGCTTGTCATCTCTAATACACACACCCAATATGTCCAAAACTTCTATAGAACTAACTTTATGTAAACTCTCTCTCTTAAAACACTAAAAACTCTCTAATCTCTCTTTAAAAACTATTCGTTACAGTCGTCGGAGGTTGGCCTCCCATCTTTCTTTTTTTTTGCTTTGCCCTCTTCTTCACCTCCTCATTTATCCCTTACTGATTTTCTGCTACACCTTTCTTCTCTGCTTCGGTTGGTGCTCTATTGCATCTCGCCGGTCAGTTCGATGGGATCTTTTTCCCCAACGACTAAGGTCCTTTGTTCGAGTCCGATTTTGTGAGGAGGAAGAACGGGTTGCGGATGAGAAGGTTTCCCCTTTCTCTTCTCCCTCTATTTCCTCCCTTCTTTGTTTTTTCGCGTTGTTTTTGCGGTTTGGTATCTCTGCTTGTAGGTTTCTCAACTCCTCTCACTGGCCGGTTAGAGCTCTCGTTCTCTCCTCCGATGAGAGTCCGATGGTTAGACTTTTCGGCATTGTTCCCTTCATTGCATCTTCCTCAGAGATCTTTTGCTTTCTAAGTATTGGATATGTTGTTATGAAGCTATGCTCTCACATCGGCCTTTGTTGCATGATTTTATCATCCATGTAGGAAAATTATTAAAAAAAAGTTTTAATGTAGGAAAAATATTTAAAAAGTGTGAATGTTCAATGTGATTGTTATTCCAACCAATGGAAGAAAAAAAGTTTGAATTATGCATATGGATTCGACAAAAAAGTGTCTTTTTTTTTTGTCTATTGTGGTTTGATGGGTAAAATATCTAAATCTTTTAACATGTTTTGAGTTCAAATCCCCTAACAGCACAATTCTTTTTCATGGTTGAATCAGTTTTTATATATCTTAAAATTTTATTAACACGAATTGTTAATGTACTGTAAATACAATAATGACATTAAAAATACGTTAATACAACATAAATATACGAATTACAAGATGTACGTAGTAGTGTATATAGTATAAGTATATAGGGTGAAGCTAGATTAGTGTCTAATGATTGTAGTGGAGCACCGCCCCCACCCAAAGAAGTATCCATTAAAGTTTTTGCACAATACCAAAAAAAAAAGAGACAATTAGATGATGCTAAATCCCCACCTCAAAAGCTTCATTGAAAGTGTGTGGCATCTATACTTTTGGGAATCCTTAAAGAGTTACCAACATTAGAAAATCCCACTTTGGACAAGTTAGCAAAAGCTACCCCCAATAATGGCGTTGAAAATTAGGGTTTGTAGCACTAACCTAACCTCTTCATACTTTAGAAGCAAGCATGAATATCTTTAATTCTAGGAGAAATCAAAGAAATGATTAACCCTTTTGGACTATGTGAAAAAGCAAGACAATTGCCTACGTGTGCATTCATTGGGTTCAACTAACTAGCTATAAGGATATGTTTCCCAAATGTGTTTTTAAAAGTTAAGACAAATCTTTTTAAGATACCCACACTTGATTAGTTAATGGAAAACATTAACAAGTAACACTAGGCATAAAATATAATTAATGCAATACACCTAGAAGATGTAATTTTGATAAATTTATATTTGAGTTTAATATTTTCTATTTGAGTTGTATTTTCGGTTTATATTTGTTTGATTTAATGGGTATCTTTAGGAGACCCGGATTTAAATAGTTTGTTTATACGGAGTGTGTACGGTATGAAAAGCATAAGACTAATGAACATATACAACCATATAATCACACTAAAATATTTTAAAAATTGTTTGAGCTGTATCATTTACTATGCAAATAATTTGTAATATCGGTTGAGTTAGGGTTTTGTTCGTTTACATTTTTTTTCGAATTAAAGTGAATTTTTCACATGTATGTGATGGAGCTATAGATATTTTTAGAAATGAATTGAGGGGCAACCGTAAGATCATTACAATTCAAAGAAAGTATAATGAATGGCCTACACATTGAGGAACGCGTTGAGTACTACAAATACGAGTGTAGCCCATTTTTTTTTCAAATCTCAACTACAAACATAAATGCAATTTGGTCCCTGAGACAAGTCTTTGTCACGAAATTAATTAGTTGGAAATATTTTTCGAGTAGGGTCGTATTCAGTTTCAAACAACATGATAATGCCATGAAAAACTTTCTCATCCACTGTCCAAATGAATCACGTTAAAGTCACAAGCGATCATATCTTTGATCAAATATACTCTTCAAATCTGAGGTTTCTCTTAATCACTGCACCCAAATTGATATCATGGTTACTTGTTATGATTAGGGATGGTAAAATTACCCGACCCCGATCTAACCTAACGTGCCCTGATCCGACCCGATCGGTTTTTTTTCATAGTTTTAGGGATCGGGGCGGGTATTGAAAAATATTAAGTCCGGGCGGGGCGGGTTCGGTATGAGATGGAAATTCCCCGCCCCGCCCCGCTCCGGTATATTTTTTATTATTTTTATTATATTTGTAAAAATATCACTATATATAAATACTTTTAAGGTTTCAATCTATTTTTTAGTTTGCGTTTATCGTAAATTTTTTTAGATATTGTTCAAATTTTAATATATCTGATTCTAAAGGTCAATGGTTCGAGTTTATTTTTTTAAATATGTATATTTTCATGTGAGTAATTTAATTGGTTTTATTTTATTTTTTTATATAATTTTAAAGTCCTTGAAATTTATATTTTGTGAATGTGATGGTGGTTCGATCAGATCTAACATTTATCGTTGACGAAATTTAATATATTTTTTAAATTTTTAGGTCGGGTCAAGGTCGAGTTTAGGGGTTTATGTGTCGGGGCGGGGCAAGACAGATAAATTAATATTTAATTTTGGAAGGGCCGGGTTGAATTTAAAAGTTTTTAGATCGGAGCGGGTTTAGGGCAGTCAAAAACTAACCCCGCCCCATTACCATCCCTAGTTATGATAGAGGACATCGAAATTTCTTTACCCGGTCAGGCATTCAAGGCCACTTAGAGTCGTATTCAATTGTATGCAATTAATAATAAATTTACACGTTGGTCGAATGTTTAAAGTATTTTTTTATTTAGTTGGTAACAACAGACAATATTATTGTTTTGGACCTATGTACTAAAAACATTATAAGAACAAAGTGATAAAAAACATGTCAACTTAGTATGAAATGAGAAAGGAGCAAGATTGGAGTGCATTGGAGATGTTTGGGTTACTGTTGAATAGGGCGGACAAAACTCGATTTAAAAAAAATCGAATTATTCAACTCGACTTATTAGAAAATATTCGAATTGTAATTTCATAAACTTGACTCGAAAATGGAAATCCGAACGAAGTTTGATTTATAAAATGAAAATTTCAATGACTCAAAAATTTTAGCAATTAATGGATCAGTTTTCAAGTTCGTGTCAAGTTTAAATTAGAAATTCGAATAACTCAAGATTTTTAGTAATTAATGGAAATACGAATAAAGTTTTTAGTAATTAATGTATATGAAAAGTATAAAGAATTATATATGTGTATATGGTTATTGTAACGACCCTTCCCTCGCGGGTTTGAATCGATTTAAAATATTTGGGGTTCAAGATCACTAGAATGAAAATATTTTTGTTTTTGAATTTTTTTGTTGTTTTTTGAATTTGTTGTTGTTGTTTTTTTTTTTTGAAAAGTTTTGAACTTTGGGGATTTTTTTTTAAAAACTTATTTTTGTTTTGAAAATAAAGACTAGAGTCGCCATCGGCCACTAAGGTAGGTCGGGCGCTGTAAAACCAGATATTCTTTTGAAAATAGGTTCGGGAGTTGGTTACGTGTGGGGAAGGATTAGCACCCCTATCACGCCCGAAAATCGATACCAAATCATACGTTGCTTTTAATCGATGGAAATTATTGAAATTAAAAATTGATTTAATCGACTGTTCTTAATTGAATATAAGTTCTAATTAAATGGGCTTTAACAATTTTTTGGGTTCGGATTAATTATCCGTTTAATTAATAAGGGTGACTGTACATCGAAACGTAGATTAAACTGGCATCGAATAATACCAACTGTTGTGTTAGTTTATGGTTTGAATCGAGTACATCACCTTTATGCATGATGCAAGCAGTTAAAAATGATGTTATGAGTTGTCAAAATTTTACCCATTCTAATATTTACCTTCAGACAATAAGAATTGATTCGAATATTTGTTCTATATCCATTAAGTCAAGATTAAGACTAAAATAATTGAGTTAATAATTATCTCCTTTTTATAAGTTAGATTAATTAATTAATTAATATTATGGGATTAAATTAAGGGTTAAATGAATGCCAAATTAATGTATGTCACAAAAATAGGCAAATAAATAAATGAAGAACAATAAAGATAAATACGGAAATTTTTAAAAATCTGGAAAAGGATCGGATCGAATAAAAAGAGTGCGTAAAATAAATGCGGAAAATAAAGAGTGAAGGTTTTGGTGTTTGTAGTGGGTTAAATGGAGGATTTTGGAAGAACTTGGGGAAGAACAATAACGAACTAGAAGAGTTTGACCCGTTTAGGGTGTGTTTTTCTGGAAATAAGGGGTTCGAGTTGAGAGAAGCGGGAGAGAAGAGAGAGAACGTATTTGGTGTTATGGCCGAGTTGAACTCGGATTAGGCTTTATATAGCCAGAGTAAAACGGCACCGTTTTGGTACCAGGTTGATTCAACCCACAAATTCGAAACGGATCGGATGGAAAGATCCGTGTTTTTTTAAAAATGGGGAATTTTACTTCTTTAGTCCTTGATGTTTTGAAATGTAATTCAATTTAGTCACTATATGTAATAAAATCAAATTCCAAGTTTTATTTTATTTCAATTTGGTCCCTTTCAGTTTTAATTAATTTAATTTAATTGTTTTGATTTATTTGTATGATGTTTTTAAACTGTGCATATAGTTTTAATGATTAGATAATTTAACCACCTAGTTTAAATTGATTGTTAAAGCCTTAGTTTTTTAGGTTCTTTAATTAAAATTAAACAATCAAATTAGGAAGGACATTGTAGTTAATTAAATGTATATTAAATAGAAACTTTGAGGTCCAAATTTGGATGGTGTTCCATTGTTTACAATGGGGTGTTATCTCAACATTGGCCTTAAAGATGTATATTTAATATACATTTTCACTTATAATTGGATAATGATTTAATTAGTTTATTAGAGCCCTAATTAGGTTAGCACTTTAATTAATTAGAATGACAAGTTAATTAAGGAATATTATTAACTTAGGGGTTTTAATATATGGACTGTGCTTAAGCAATTGACATTATCTCATGAAAACCTTTTAATTTAATAATATTCATAGTCTAAATAATATAACTAATTAGAGCCATCTTAGGTTTGTACTTAAAATGAACAAGACAATAACAAATCATGCATTTAAACCTTTTATGTTGGAAATTCATTTTTAAATATGAATAGGGGTGCTACTTAACGGGGTACTTTTAATCTCATATTTGAATAAAATAAAATTCCTTATAAAAGGACATCTCCATTTAGAATTCAAATTTATTTAATAATTAAGGATCAAATTAAATTCAAATAATTATTCGAAATGCCAAAAAAGCCACGTAAAATTAAGGTACCGATAACGGGCGTTTGTGGGGGTTCTAATCCTTCCCCACACATAAACGACTCACGAGCCCAACTTTTAAGAAATGAATCTCTGGTTTGTTTTTACTGTGTCCGGTCTACCTCAAAGTGATCGGTGGCGACTCCAATTGTTTTTCAAAAGAAAATAAAAGGTAAATTTGGTTTAAGAATAGATTAATTGATTTTTCAAAGTTAAAATAAAAATGGTTTAAAATCAAAATGAATTAAAAAGGGTCAAAACCCTAATTTTACAAAAATCGATCGTCAAGCTATTTTTACACACGATTTCAAAAATGGTAACGATAGCTTGGTGACTCCGCTGGGGAATATTTAAAAACTAGAGAGTTGGGCCTAATTACTTTTACGTGGCCATTTTGGCATTTTAGGATAGTAATTTAAAATTATTTTTTTCTATAATTATTTGATGTATTTTTAGAAAGAATGGAGATAGTTTTTTTTTCTTGTGTGATATCAACTGTCATTCATGCATAAGCCTTCTACCCCGGGCTTTTCATCTTTAAGTGGGAATGAGGCATGATCTTATGTCAGTTATTTAGCTCCGTGATCAGAATTTTTTCCTCTTTCTGGTATACCAACCTTATATATCGTGAGGTTACGCCTCCTCTATAAGGGACCGTATACTCCTGAATTGATGTCTTGTTGTAGTGCAGTAACGATAGTTCGGGTACCCAGAGTCTAGATCAAAACCCACATGCTGTAATGGAAACCCACAACATAGGATAGGGCGTTGCTGATTTAAATACGCTTCACTGGTTATTCTTTGTGTTTTTTTTGTTTACATCAAATTTAAGTTTTTGTTTGTTTTTAATATTATTGCAAAGTACTAACATGTTTTTTGCTTTGTTTTTTTGTTTTCTTTCCTATATGGCATCATGATTGTATTCATAGGGGTATTGAGTTTGAAGTTAATTGAATAGGAAGTGTCTCATATGGCTAAAGGGTTTGATAGACAGGGAGAGGATAATATTGCAGTATGGTCATGGTCAAAAGAAATCCAGTTCATAAAAGGGACAGTATTCGGGGAGATTATGTGACACGAACCAAGAGCATTACAAGAATGAATTCAGGTCAGAATAGTTGTTTACTGAAGCTTAAAATGATGTGGGAACAATAGGATGAAACCATGAAGAAAGCTTTTTAGATAGAGTTTGGGGACATAGTGATGTTATTGGACATCTCGGTAGATCGAGAGCTAATTAGGGTTATGACATAAAATTGGAAATCGACATACAATTGTTTCACGTTTAGAGAGGTGGATATGACGCCTACATTATAAGAGTATGGGGCTCTGTTACACTGCCCAAGATTTGAAAAGAACAACATTTATACGAGGCCCCCTAATAATTCAACTTTTAGAATAAAGTTGAAGGTAATTACCGGAAAAAATGAAATTTAGTTCAACGGGAAGTTAAAATAAAAAGGGAAGGACGAGGTGACCGAGGATAATGAATACATATTGTTGTGTGTTTTGATTGCTATGAAAATGGTGCAAGTGAACATGTTGCAAGTAATAAATGATAAGTATCGAGTATCGTCTCCTCAGGGATTGGTTTGGGCCACTTTGCTTAAGTCACTTCAAATGTTTAAAGAATTAAATAATATTAATGAATTGAGATAAAGTAAACTAAATCTAAAGAATTGAAATAAAGGAAAGAGGAAACCCAATTGAGAGAGTAGGCTGGGTTACCGAGAGTATTGGTGTGATTGCCGAAAGAATTGCCTTGGCTTGTAGTTGCAATTGCAAGTAATTGCTAAGGCAAGTAGTTTGCTAGAAGTAGGACTCTTCTTGGCAAGTGGTTGCCCTGGCAAGTTAATTGCCGTGGCAACTGGGCTACAAATTGTTGCTTCTTCAATGTTTCAGCTGAGTGTTCTTCAATGCCTTCGAATTATCCCTAACCGAAGAACTAATGGTTGTACATGCCTTGGTGATACATCCATGCGTTAACCTTGGGTGGACAACAGCGATCTTCACTCCTTTTAGCTACTGAAATCCTTTCTTTATCCCTAAGGCAGATTAGTTCCCACCAACGGTTGTTTAAATGGAAACCGTATCCAATTCGTTTCGTGAATATAGCTCTCATGAGCCTAGATAAATGGATGCGTTCAAGATTTTTTCCCAAGCTCACTTGAAACAATAATAAAAACCAAGAATGGATAAACAATGAATTTATATTGAAAATAAAAACCAAGAACAAGAACAATTCATCTCTCAACACCAAAAACCCAATAATCCCAAGCCAAATAAATTTAGTTCATGGCTGGGTAAAGAAGAAATAACAAGGAAAATAACCCAGACATGGTGGGATTACAAAATAGCAATAAAATGGATATGAAACTCCTTTGGTGCGTAAATCCCTTTGGCTCGATCTCCCTCTAATTCGACTCCCCTTTAAAGCTGCGATTTGATCTCTATTTATAGGAGAGTTTGCGATCAGATTTGTTATTGATGAGGATAGGAATAAGCTTGAATTAGTTTGAAATAAGAGATAATTAATCTCTTTTATCTTTATCTCCAAGAAACTCTTCAAAATCTGAGCATTTATCCTTATCCAATTTCGCGTGCAAATCTAAATCTGGGGAATTATCCCTCGCTTTTCGTATTTATCCTGAAAATGGGCAGAATTATCCAGATATGTCAGTATTCTCCTTAATTGCCATGACAATCCCTTCAGTATTCTCTTTAATTGCCACAACAATCCATACTTGCCACGACAATTCTGTCCTGCACAAAATAAAGTTCACCAATAGCAAAGTTTCCACAAAACCAACAAAATGTAATACCAAGCTCATTAACCAAGAAAACTATGAAACTATGCATGAATGCTTATCAATGCAACTAAAATGAGCCTAATTCTAATAATAATATGAGTGAAAAGGGAAAGAAAAATAGTACTTTTACGCACTCATCACGCCCCCAAACTCGAACTATTGCTTGTCCTCAAGCAATGCAAAACTAGAAAGCATCTACCAAGGCATTTACCAAACATGAACAAGTTGCATACATGACTTCAATCCTCAGAACCGTGGCAACTAGATTTAATTACATTTGTGACTTTAGGCAAAATATAGAAATACTACTCAAAATTCAGTATGATGCAAGTGAAGTGTGTGCGTAGTCACGTACAAGTTAATCTTAGGAGTTCCAAGCAAAACCTTATTTTTATTAACTTGCCGATGCAAGTGATCTAACTAGAGCCAGTTTTGAGCACCTCTAGCATTTTTTAAAAAAATTTCTAAGACTAGAGCCTGTTTCGGGCACCTCTAGCATTTTTTTTAAAATTCTTAAAACTAGAGCCAGTTTCAGGCCCCTCTAGAAAAGGTTCGTTTATTGTTTTTTTAGCTAGAGTCAGTGGGGCACCTCTGGCATTTTTCTAATATTTCTTGCCTATGGTTCACTAGGTTCTCCTAAATTAACAAGTCACAACAGTGTTTATTAAAGCTGCATAACGAAATCCTAAGCAACTTTCCATACTAAGCCTAGAGTCAAAAGTTCTCTTAACCTAATGTCATGGCAAATAAATCATCATCAGATATCACAGCAGGTTATTAACTAGTTTAGTTAGGCAAACTATCATGGCAAGTGACACTAACTAAAAATGAATGCAACTAAACATGAAACAAATAAAGACAATCCCTCCCCCCAAACTCGAAGAAATCATTGTCCTCAATGCATGCAAAATTAAACAAATAAAAAAATGAAATGCAAATGAGTTAATAGAAGAGGTCATCACCTCGAATTCGAAGTGTCCCTTGGGCCGTTTGCTTGAGGCATATGCTGCCTCACCTTGCTAGTGGTGGTGGAGTTGGTGCATGGTCATTATCTGCAATTTCATCTACCTCCTCAACTAGCTCACCCTCATTCTCGGCTTTGTCTAGTGGAAAAGTTTTATGCTTTGATGTTGTCTCTAAAGGCACATCCAGAGGTGGGGAATTCAATGGTACAGAGGTAGTGCCTTTGGAATCTGAAAAATCAAAACTAGTGTTAGTACGTTGCGGATAATGAACTAGTTTTTACCTTTTCAGTGATTGAGGTTGTTGCGGCAATATCACTCGTAATTGGCACAAGATTACTAGCTTTAGTTGCCGGGGCAAGTAACTGCAATTTGGATTATCCTCCAATATGACGCGCTTAATAGGTGTTGATGTAATACCATAGGGGCTAATGCTCTACCTCAATCTGCTTCAATCGATTCAGCAGTGGGCTCAAAAGTTCTTATGGGATCGAGGCAGTTGCTGTGGCATGTTCTTTTGCCATGAGAAGTCTGATTGTCTGGGCTTTTTTCAAAATCCTGATCTTATTAAAAAACCAAAAACTAAAATCAAATTAAACAAAAAAAGTTAAAGGGAATAGGGTTGCCTTAGCGAAAACTTGATGAGGGTCACTTCTGATATTTCTTATAGTCGATTCGTACCCTCCATCGAGTGACAATATTACCCAAAAATAGTTGGGCCAGTAAGATTGCAACCACTCCCGCTCACGCTACCTTGGTGGATGTGTCTTTCTTTTGGGTTCCCTTGTAATCCATGAATACCTTCCACCATGCTATTACTCTTGAAGGCATGAATATATTAATAGGAAAAATTATATCAACACCTAACCATTTAATTACCTCATTATCTTTGACTTCCATCATGGTTGGATGTAGCCTTCGTTGTCATGGCAATTGTTGTTCTAGCCAATTACCGTGGCAATCTTCTGTCAAAATTTGGTGTAAGTCAAGGGAAGGACTAATTTTTTGAAAAATCTCTCGTCATCCAACCAATGCTTCCTTTACGCTTTTCAAACATCTCCATCAGTAGAGAAATTGGTGCATCACTAAGATTGTCATCTCCCAAACGATCATATGCTACTTTTGATGGCTTTACATCTGCAAGCGTTGGTTCCTCAAGAAATACCTACAATGGATGCGATGATTGTTTAAATAATTCAAAAGGTTCAATCATCACCTGTTCATATTTTATTAGTAAAGTATCGCCATCTTGTCAATCCTGAATGTGGTTATACAATTGCTCTGGCAATGGTGGATAAGAGCAATCCATAGATTCCTACTTCATCATCAGCGTTGTTGTAACATTTTGGGAATCAGACTCCATAGAATTTGCTGTAGCATTACACTTCTCAGCCTTACTGAATGTTATCGCAGAATCGCTCTGTTCAAGCTCCTCAATATTTTCCGTGGCAATTGGTTGCTTAGGCTTATCAAATGTTGGGCAGTATTTCTCATTGACATGTTCTTGTTTCCGAGGTTCCAGTTGTTCCCCACACATTAGGGAGCTATCTTCGCCTTGCCCATTGTCCTCCTGCCTTGGGATTTTAGTATCTCTATGAATTATTTGTTGAGGCATGTTATCCATGGCATATGTGAATCTCCTCGATTGATCTTCTAAATCTTTCATGAGTGCATCCACCTAGCTATCCTCACATCCATGGCATGTGATAGCTCTTGAATCTCCTCAATTGATCTATCAGGTCTAACCATGAAATATTTAAATGTTTCCTCTAGGGAATTTGAATGCTTTAGACGAGGACTATATTGCCATGGTGTATCTACTGCAGTAGCAAAACTGTTTGGTAAAAAAAATTGAGCATTTTGATCATACCATGAAGGATTTTGCTGATGGTTCCAACTACGGTCCTCCATGTGGCCATATGCATCAGGATTATACGGGCAATTTCCAAACGAATGATGTTCACCACAATAAGCACAAGAAATTGCGATGGCATGAACTCGTTGGGCAGCTCTCAGCAGTTGTATAGATGTGATCAAGTTGGTCAATTCTGCAAGTTTTGCCGAGATTGATGTGGAAGCATCCTTGTTGATCAAATCATCCATTTGCCTTTCTTGGAAAGTTCTAGTGGGTTGGTATTGGTAGTCATCGATGGATGTACGATACTCTCCAATATGTTGATTTCTATCTTCCGACATTAAATCTCGAATAGATCGACGTTTATTTCCTCCCATGTTGATTTCCTTCAATTGATAGCACACCTAATTTTATTTTTTTTAAAACAAAACATGACAAAAAGAAATGTTACTAAGAATAATAAGAAAATTGCAATAACAAAAACAACTAACACCAATTGCCAATCCCCGGCAATGGTGCCAAAAACTTGTTGCGTTTTTTGAGTGCTACGCAAATGGTGCAAGTGAACATGTCACAAGTAATAAATGATAAGTATCGAGTATTGTCTCATCAGGGATTGGTTTGGGCCACTTTTCTTAAGTCACTGCAAATGTTTAAAGAATTAAATAATAATAATAATAATGATTTGAGATAAAGTAAACTAAATCTAAAAAATTGAAATAAAGGAAAGAGGAAATCGAATTGAGAGAGTGGTCTGGATTATCGAGAGTATTGGTGTGATTGCCGAAAGAATTGCCTTGGCTTGTAGTTGCAATGGTAAGTAATTGCTAAGGCAAGTAGTTTGCTAGAAGTAGGACTCTTCTTGGCAAGTGGTTGCCCTGACAAGTTAATTCCCGTGGCAAGTCAATGCAGAGTGATTGCCGTGGCAACTGGGCTGCAAATCATTGCTTCTTCAATGTTCAACGGAGTGTTCTTCATTGCCTTCGAATTATCCCTAACCGAAGAATTGATGATTAAGCATGCCTTGGTGATACATCTCTGCGTTAACCTTGGGTGGACGACATCAATCTTCACTCCTTTTAGCTGTTGAAATCCTTTCCTTATCCCTAAGGCGGATTAGTTCCCACCAACGGTTGTTTAAATGGAAACTGTATCCAATTCGTTTGATGAATCTAGCTCTCCCGAGCCTAGATAAATGGATGCGTTCAAGATTCTTTCCCAAGCTCACTTGAAACAATAATAAAAACCAAGAATGGATAAATAATGAATTTATATTGAAACTAAAAACCAAGAACAAGAACAATTCGTCTCTCAACACCAAAACCCCAATAATCCCAAGCCAAATAAATTAGTTCATGGCTGGTAAAGAAGAAATAACAAGGAAAATAACCCATACATGGTGGGAT
This sequence comes from Hibiscus mutabilis, assembly GCA_019671005.1. Taxonomy (NCBI): domain Eukaryota; kingdom Viridiplantae; phylum Streptophyta; class Magnoliopsida; order Malvales; family Malvaceae; genus Hibiscus; species Hibiscus mutabilis. The sequence continues at coordinate 25,918,388 of CM033753.1, read as the reverse complement.
TACAAAATAGAAATAAAATAGAGATAAAACTCCTTTGGTGCGTAAATTCTTTTGGCTCGATCTCCCTCTAATTTGACTCCCCTTCAAAGTTACGATTTGATCTCTATTTATAGGAGAGTTTGCGATCAGATTTGCTATTGATGAGGATGGGAATAAGCTTGAATTAATTTGAAATAAGAGATAATTAATCTCTTTTATCTTATCTCCAAGAAACTCTTCAAAATCTGAGCACTTATCCCTGTCCAATTTCGCGTGTAAATCCAAATCTGGGGAATTATCCCTTACTTTTCATATTTATCCTAAAAATGGGCAGAATTATCCAGTTTATCCAGATATGCCATGGCAATCAGCTTCGGCAACTCCTGTAGTATTCTCCTTAATTTTCACGGCAATCCCTTCAGTATTCTCCTTAATTGCCACAACAATCCCTACTTGCCACGGCAATTCTGTCATGCACAAAATAAAGCACACCAACGCGAATTTGCCACAAAAACCAACAAAATGTAATACCGAGCTCATTAACCAAGGAAATTAGGAAACTATGCATGAATGCTTATCAATGCAACTAAAATGAGCCTAAGTCTAACAATAATATGAGTGAAAAGGGCAAGAAAAACAATACTTTTACGCACTCATCACACCCCCAAACTCGAACTATTGTTTGTCCTCAAGCAATGCAAAACTAAGAAGCACCTGCCAAGGCATTTACCAAACATGAACAAGTTGCATACCTAACTTCAATCCTCAGAACCGTGGCAACTAGATTTAATTACCTTTGTGACTTCAGGCAAAATATAGAAATACTACTCAAAATTTAGTATGATGCAATTGAAGTGTGTGCGTAGTCATGTACAAGTTGATCTTAAGAGTTCCAAGCAAAACCTTAGTTTTATTAACTTGCCAATGGAAGTGATCTAACTAGAGCCAGTTTCGGGCACCTCTAGCATTTTTTTAAAATTTCTAAGACTAGGGCCAGTTTCAGTCACCTCTAGCATTTTTTAAAATTCCTAAGACTAGAGCCAGTTTTAGGCACCTCTAAAAACGGTTCATTTATTGTTCTTTTTGTAGATTCAGTGGGGCACCTCTAGCATTTTTCTAATATTTCTTACCTAAGGTTCACTAGGTTCTCCTAAATTAACAAGTCACAACAGTGTTTATTAAAGCTGCATCATAACGAAATCCTAAGCAACTTTCCATGCTAAGCATAGAGTCAAAAGTTCTCTTAACCTAATGTCGTGGCAAATAAATCATCAACAGATATCACAACAGGTTATTAACTAGTCTAGTTAGGCAAACTATCATGCCAAGTGACACTAACTAAAAATGAATGCAACTAAACATAAAACAAACAAAGACAATCCCTCCCCCAAACTCGAAGAAAGCATTGTCCTCAATCCATGCAAAATTAAACAAATAAAAAATGAAATGCAAATGAGTTAATAGAGGAGGTCGTCACCTCGAATTCGTAGTGTCCCTTGGGCCGTTTGCTTGAGGCGTATGCTGCCTCACCTTGTTGGTGGTGGTGGAGTTGGTGTATGGTCATTATCCGTAATTTCCTCTACCTCGACAACCGGCCCACCTTCCTTCTCGGCTTTGTCTAATGGTAAAGTTTTATGCTTTAATGTTGTCTCTAAAGGCACATCCAGATGTGGGGAATTCAATGGTACAGAGGTAGTGTCTTTGGAATCTGAAAAATCAAGACTAGTGTTAGTACGTTGCGGATAATGAACTGGTTTTTACCTTTTTGCATGATTGGGGTTGCAGCGGTAATATCATTCATAACTGGCACAAGATTGCCAGCTTTAGTTGCCGGGGCAAGTAACTACAATTTGGATTATCCTCCAATATGACGCGCTTAATAAGTGTTGATGTAGTACCACAGGGGCTAATGCTCTTCCTAAATCTGCTCCAATCGATTCAGCAATGGGCTCAAAAGTTGTTATGGGATGAGGCAGTTGTTGTGGCATGTTTTTTCCATGACAAGTCTGATTGTCTGGGTTTCTTTCAACATCATGATCTTATTAAAAAACAAAAACTAAAATCATATTAAACAAAAAAAGTTGAAGGGAATAGGGTTACCTTAGCAAAAACTTGATGAGGGTCACTTCCGATATTTCTTATAGTCCATCCGTACCCTCCATCGAGTGACAATATTACCCAAAAAGAGTTGGGCCAATAAGATTGCAACCATTCCCACTCACACTACCTTGGTGGATGTGTCTTTCTTATGTGTTCCCTTGTAATCCATGCATACCTTCCACCTTGCTATTACTCTTGAAGGCATGAATATATTAATAGGAAAAATTATATCAACACCCAACCATTTAATTACCTCATTATCTTTGACTTCCATCATGGTTGGATGTAGCCTTCGTTGTCGTGGCAATTGCTGTTCTAGCCAATTACCGTGGCAATCTTCTGCCAAAATTTGGTGTAAGTCAAGGGAAGGACCAATTTTTTGAAAATCCCTCATCATCCAACCAATGCTTCCTTTACGCTTTTCAAACATCTCCACCATTAGAGATATTGGTGCATCACTAAGATTGTCGTCTCCCAAACGATCATATGCTACTTTTGATGGCTTTACATCTACAAGCGTTGGTTCTTCATACCTGCAATAGATGCGATGATTGTTTAAATAATTCAAAAGGTTCAATCATCACATGTTCATAATTCATTAGTAGAGTATCACCATCTTGTCGATCCTGAATATGGTTATACAATTGCCGTGGCAGCGGTGGATAAGAGCAATCCATAGATTCCTGCTTCAGCATCAGCGTTGTTATAACATTTTGGGAATCAGGCTTCACAGAATTTGTTGTAGCATTACACTTCTCAGCCTTAATGAATGTTGTCGCAGAATCGCTCTGTTCAGGCTCCTCAATCTTTACCGCGCCAATTGGTTGCTTAGGCTAATCAAATGTTGAACAGTCTTTCTCATTGACATGCTCTCATTTTGGAGGTTCCAGTTGTTCCCCACACATTAGGGAGCTATCTTCGCCTTGCTCATTGTCCTCCTGCCTTGGGATTTTAGTATCCCTATGAATTATTTGTTGAGGCATGTTATCCATGGCATATGTGAATCTCCTCGATTGATCTTCCGAATCTTTCATGAATGCATCCATCCTAGCTATCCTCGCATCCATGGCATGTGATAGCTCTTGAATCTCCTCAATTAATCTATCAGGTCTAACCATGAAAGATTTAAATGTTTCCTCCAGGGAATTTGAATGCTCTAGATGAGGACTATATTGCCATGGCGTATCTACTGCAGCAACAAAACTGTTTTGGTAAAAAAAATTGAGCATTTTGATCATACCATGAAGGATTTTGCTGATGGTTCCAACTATGGTCCCCCATGCGGCCATATGCATCAGGATTATACGGGTAATTTCAAAACGAATGATGTTCTCCACAATAAGCACAAGAAATTGCGATGTCATGAACTCGTTGGGCAGCTCTCGGCAGTTGTATAGATGCAATCAAGTTGGTCAATTCTGCAAGTTGTGCCGAGATTGATGTGGAAGCATCCATGTTGACCAAATCATCCACTTGCCTTTCTTGGAAAGTTCTAGTGGGTTGGTATTGGTAGTCATCGATGGATGTAAGATACTCTCCAATATGTTGATTTCTATCTTCCCACATCAACTCTCGAATAGATCGACGTTTATTTCCTCCCATGTTGATGTTCCTTCACTTGATAGCACACCTAATTTTAATTTTTTAAAACAAAACAAACAAAAAGAAATGTTAATAAGAATAATAAGAAAATTGCAATAACAACAACTAACACCAATTGCCAATCCCCGCCAACGATGCCAAAAACTTGTTGCGTGTTTTGAGTTCTACGTAAATGGTGCAAGCGAACATGTCGCAAGTAATAAATGATAAGTTTCGAGTATTGTCTCCTCAGGGATTGGTTTGGGCCACTTTGCTTAAGTCACTGCAAATGTTTAAAGAATTAAATAATAATAATGAATTGAGATAAAGTAAACTAAATCTAAAGAATTGAAATAAAGGAAAGAGGAAACTGAATTGAAAGAGTAGGCTGGGTTATCATGAGTATTGGTGTGATTGCTGAAAGAATTGCCTTGGCTTGTAGTTGTAATGGCAAGTAATTGCTAGGGCAAGTAGTTTGCTAGAAGCAGGACTCTTCTTGGCAAGTGGTTGCCCTGGCAAGTTAATTGCCATGGCAAGTCAATGCAGAGTGATTGCCAACTGGGCTGCAAATCATTGCTTCTTTAATGTTCAGCGGAGTGTTCTTTAATGCCTTTGAATTATCCCTAACCGAGAACTAATGATTGTGCATGCCACGACAATTCTGAGCATTTATCAAGAAGCTCTTCAAAATCTGAGCATTTATCCCTATCCAATTCTGCGAGTAAATCTAAATCTAGGGAATTATCCCTTGCTTTTCATATTTATCCTAAAAATGGGCAGAATTATCCAGTTTTATCCAGATATGCCAGGGCAATCAACTTCGGCAACTCCTTCAATATTCTCCTTAATTGCCACGATAATCCCTTCAGTATTCTCCTTAATTGCCACGGCAATCCCTACTTGCCACGGTAATTCTGTCCTACACAAAATAAAGCACACCAGCAACAAATTTTCCACAAAAAGCAACAAAATGTAATACCAAGCTCATTAACCATGGAAACTAGGAAACTATGCATGAATATTAATGCAACTAAAATAAGCCCAAGTCTAACAATAATATGAGTGAAAAGGGCAAGAAAAGTAGTACTTTTACGCACTCATCTCATACATTGGAAAGTTATTCAAGAATTGATTCAAGCAAGTGATGAACCAGAAAGGAAGAGAAGCTTGTAAGCTCTATGTATCTACAGGTTGGTTTTATTTTCGAGGACTCCGAATTATATAGACCCATCAACTTTAGGGTTGTTTGAGCACTTAGGGAACAAGGTAAACCCGGTACCAGCTATCTTAGCAGAGAGTTATAGAACGCTAACTACTTGTAAAATAACAGAGAATGGAAGATTCTGGTGCTGTGCTCAATTGTTGGAGGTCTGGTTTCGGAGCCATAGATGGGTTACACCTTATAGAGCTCGTAGGTTATGTGTTGACTTTTAACCATTGGAGGAACACCTTGCTGCATGTCCGAGTGAGAGAATGACATAAGATTAGTGGAATGAGCACTTTTTGAACATGAAAGATTCTGAGGTCGTTTGGAAAGCTCCTTGGTTGAATATGATCAGTTACTTATATCGACATGGAAAATTTAACTGGGTTTCGTTGCCAAGGATCTGAGGAGGGACAACCTATTGCATGTCGTTAGTGTCTCGTCAATTTGGACTAAGATAGTTCGTTCATGCTACTGCTGGTATGGAAGAGTTCGAGTATATGCACAAGACGAAAGGCTATAAATTTAAAGTGGAGGATGTTGCAACAGCATGGCAGACACCAAGAAGGGTAAAGCTTCAAGATGGGTCAGAAGTCATGCCAAACTATATGGAATGGAAGGCTCGAAGGGTTAACAATGACATTCTACATAAGAGTTCAGGTAATACTGGTTTAACCAATGAACGTGTAAGGGATGCACCATCAGTAGTGGAAAAATTGAAACATGATCACGAGAAGGAGCTAAAAGGGCATTAAAGGCGAATTGATGAGCTGAAACAAAAACTTTCCATGGCAACATTAGAGATAGATGTACAGAAGGGCAAGAAAAATGAACTTTATGAACAGAATCGGAAAGTTAGTCAAGAATTAAAGGACCTGAAGGAAATTCATTCTAAATGTAAAAGGCTACAGAAAGAAGGTACGAGCAAGGTGATCAACGATTTTTCTGAACAATTAGACAAGGCTGCAAGGGAGAAGAAACAAGAAAATGTATGACAACAATTTGAAATTATCAAAGAAAAAAGATACAGGACTTGAGGGAATCGTATAACCACACCAAAAAGAAGCTAGAAGGAAAAGAGGCACAGAATTTAGAATTGACAACTCGGAATTCTGAATTGCTAGTGCAGGGCACTACAATGGAGCAAATGGAGCAAGTTATCACAGGGCACTACAATGAAGGAAGAAATGTTGCAGAAGAAGAGAATGGAGGGCTAAAGAAAAAGGTAGTTGAATTAGAAAACACAGTTCAAGACTTGAAAGAAAAACTTGTAAGTTTTGAGGGAGCTATGTTTCAAGAATGTGGTGCGTAAAAACTTAAATATGAATTAGCTCAACGTACAATCCAAAATCAGAATAATGAATTGGTTAATTTCAAGGGACGTGTAAGGAGCATTGCTCAGTATGTGCAGATACTATCAAAAGATGCTACCAAACTGCTACAACGACCTGACATCGATTTGGAGCTTGAAGAAATGGTCATTCGCTTGCTGAACGAGATACTCAACTTAGGAGTTAGAGCCAATGGTTTTTTGTAATTAAAGTTATTTTTATATTCGACTTTTCTTAGTTAAATGGATGTTTCTCTAAAAATTAGCTTTTGAACTTAATACCCCTTTTTCATTTTTGCATTCATGCATTCATGCATTCGTACATCAACATATTACATCATTTTCCTGTTAATAAAAGATTTTTAACAAAGAAAGATTTTGTGGCATTTTTTTAATCGCAATCATTCTGCATTCATACGGAACACGCTTACGCTCTAGGACCATGGGTGTTGAGGACAGAATTGGTAGTCTTGAGAATGATCGTGCTACGGTGCAGAATAGATTTGACAGGATTGAGCAGTCTATGAAGGATCACTTTGCCCAAACACAGAGGGATATTATCAGCCATTTGACTGCTTTGCTGGGACCAAAAGATTCTGGAAAGAGCAAGGTAAAAGAAGGTATTGTCGACAATGTGAACGACCAAATAGACACTACATCTCATATGGAGGAACAACCTGAATGACCACCTCCTGTGAAGAAGGTCCAAATCAACCTAGCTAGAGCAACCGCCAATAACTCGATCCATATTGGAGCAAATTTTAGAAGTGGTGATGAAGTCCCGGATTTAAATATGGTCAACGAAGTTGAAAGGATTCATGCTGAGATTGAGAGGAAATATGAGGAACGTTGTAAAGCCCTAGAAGATAGACTGTTGGAAATGCAAAAAATGAATAATCAAGGGTCTAGTGTTGTTGACTTAAGTCTGGTTGTTGATTTAATCCTCCCACCCAAATTCAAGGTACCTGGTTTTGAAAAGTACGATGGAACGACTTGCTTGAAGGCATATCTCACCATGTATTGTCGCAAGATGGCCGTTTATCTGAAAGATGAAAAATTGTTAAAAAATTATTGCTATCCAATTGTTGGGAAAATGGAAATGATTTTATAAGTTTACCAATCCTTAGAGGAAACCATATGATTGGTTGTAGGTGAGGTGGAATTTTAAAGTAATTAAGTTTACCATTTGTTGAAGGAAAGCTATTGAATAAAAGATGAGAAAGAATGAAAAGTGGAAACATTTCCAAAAGCTAACCGAGACCTTTTGCTATCTCCCATCTTTCCTTAAGCAAGCACCTTAAGCACACACCTCCATTGTTGTCTTCTCCACCAAGCTCAAGCAAGCACCTCTCTCAAATCCTTGGAATTTCTTTGATCTCTGAGTATTAATAGAAAGCTCTTGGATTGGTAAGTTTAATCCCCCAATCAATTTAAGAATTCCATGAAAACTTGAAGTTTAATTTTAAGATTAAAGTCTTGAAGATCAAAGTTACACCCATGTGTTATAAGCTCAAATACATGAAGTTAATGTTGTCTTCAAGCTTTAGTAAGCCTAAATGTTGTTTTTGAATCAATAAGTTTTGATTATTTGATCTAGTGCAAGTTGTGGAAGAAAAGCCACCGTTACCATCCCATAAATCGAGCTCCTCTAAAGGCAAAGGAATCATTATTCAAGAGCCTTGAGCCTTCCAGGTACTAGGTGAGTGTAGTTGAGTCTCAGGAATGGCTGGGTTCCATCCCAGTTACATTTGATTATGTTTTCTTTAATGCATTTATGCTAGGAAAGCTCAAGTAGAGCATACATGAGAAGATTTCACTTGGTAAGTATGGTAAGGTTACCATATTGATTTTGATACAAATGATGATTTATGTGTTATATGAAGCATGTCATTTACGGACTTTTACTAAGATGATGCATATATGTGAAACATGCCTTAATGTTGATTTAATGATCCATGTAACTTAATATGATTTTATATGAAACTATGTGAATTATGGAACCAATGTTCATTATGTTAAGTTGAAATGATATATGATTCATGAACATGAGTTTTGGTAAGTGATGAAACTACGCCCTTTGGACATTTGTGGACTTTGGATACAATTGGCATACGATAGAGTTATTGAGCTCATCATGTAAGGGATTCGACTACGGTCCGAGCTACGGCCTATATGTGGTGTAAAGGTTGGATTGTGTAAGGGATTTGAACTACGGTTCAAGGCTAAGGCCTATATGTGATATGATTTGGTGTTTGGGGTAATCCGCGTATCCATGGGTTGCTATGTCCAAGGGAATGATGTTTATATTCTAATATAAAGTTTGATGCATTTATAAGATAAAATGATATATATATATATATTAATGAATTGCACATGGCACATTCACATGTCTACATTCTCGTTTTGTTATTTAAATCCTATGTATGCACTTCTTGTTAACTACCTCACTAGGCTATGTAAGCCTACCATATGTGTGTCTCATGCATTTCAGGACCTTGAGGAATTCCTAGCTCAATCGTGTTGTTGAAGTTGCAAGCCACATCAAGCTAGCCATATGTATGCTATCTTTTGTCTTTAAAGTCCTAGTAAGGTGGCATAGGGCATGAACAAGTTTATTTAGCCTTTTTTTATGTTTATGTCAGCCCCTAAGTTAAAGAAGCTAAAACATGGTTTTTGGATATGTATGTATAATAAGAAAAACTAGTAGAATTGCTTTAAAGGCACAAAAGGTAAAAAAATTAGTAAATGAATTCGAAATGCTACGAAACTTGACATGTTATTAAAAATGGCTAATAATAACTTGCTGGTAAATTTTCATTACTTTTGGACAAGTTTGGTAGGTTAAAATGATGAAAAATCAAAAGAAAAATAACATTACAGACACATCCGTACCGGTATGGGTGATGGCGTATGGGTACAGGCCACATAGTTTAAACGCAGGTATGTAGGGCGTATCAATACGGAACAATGCGTATCGATATAGAAATTAGTCTCTGGAAAATTACTGTAACAGCCATACCGATATGGCTAAACCTGTACCGATACGATTTGTCGAGTCTAAAATTGAATTAATTCCCTCGCTATACGTATCGATACCCTGTATCTATACGGCTGTAACTGTTTTAACGACCTTGATAAGTGTATCGATACGGTGTGATTGTGTACCGGTAAAGTACCATTGCCATAGCAAAATTACCTACCTTCTGGTGTTACCATACCGATACGGACAGTAGGTGTACCAGTATGGGAATCTGTTAAGTTAGTTAAAGCTGTAAAATGAACTTTTCATTTTTGTAATCTAGTCTTTGACTGATTAAAGGATACAATTGAGAGGGTAAACGATCTATAATGGTAATGAAATTTCACCAGTATAATATGGATATGTTTAATTTTGAGTAAGTATAAGAAAATTCGAATAAAGGCCTCTACCTTGTAAAATTTACATTTCAATCCTCAATTTCAGAAGAGTTTTAAATTGATCCCAAAATTGAAAAATCTGATAATAGTTAATCTGATAAACCTTTGTAACGCTATAATAATAGTTTAAACACTGTTTCGAACTCCGAATCCATCGCCGATAACACATTCTGACTTGGTTCTCTGCCAAGTCAAAAATGGGGTTTTAAATTTGTGGTATCAAAGCCAGAGTTTAGTCGATTCTAGGACTAAACCGATGCTCATCATGAGTCTGCATATGCATATGCCACCTAAGAGTTTATTTGATTATGTTATCTGTGACTTGCAACTAACACGATTTATTACTCTTTCCGATTAGATTTAAAATATCTGTAGTAATGCCCTTCGGGCTTATGAATGCTCCAGCAGCTTTCATAGACCTAATGAATCGAGTATTCCGGCCTTATCTAGATAAGTTCGTGGTCATATTCATAGATGATATTTTGATCTATTCCAAAGATACCACCACTCATGAAAAACACCTCCGAATCGTGCTTTAGACTCTTCGAGAAAAATAGTTGTATGCCAAATTCAGTAAGTGTGAATTCTGGTTGTCTGAAGTCTCTTTTCTGGGCCATGTGATTTCTTTTGCGGGTATCCAAGTTGACCCAAAAAAGATTCAAGCAATTCTTGAGTGGATTCCTTCCAAAAAAAATACCGGGGAAGTTCGTAGCTTTCTAGGCCTTGCTGGCTACTATCGTCGGTTCGTTAAAGGGTTCTCTATAATTGCTGCACCTTTAACGAAGCTCCTTCTAAATGAGGTCCATTTTATGTAGACCGAGGTGCAATAAAGGAGTTTTGACAAACTCAAGCAGGTCTTAACTCATGCTCATGTCCTAGTACAACCTGAATCCGGCAAGGACTTTACTGGATACAGTGATGTGTCCTACTTGGGACTAGGCTGTGTCTTAATGCAAGAAGGGAAGGTCATAGACGATGCTTCACGAAAGCTTAAGCCACATGAACTAAAATATCCGAATCACGACATGGAGTTAGCTGCTTTTGTATTTGCTTTAAAAATTTAGAAACATTACATGTATGGTGAAAAGTGTTATTTGTTTACCGACCACAAAAGTTTGAAGTACCTCCTAACTCAGAAATAGTTGAACCTCCGCCAACGTCAGTGGATGGAACTTTTGAAAGAATATGACTTGGTTATCGATTACCATCCTGATAAATCCAATGACGTAGCTGATGCTCTCAATTAGAAGCCCTCCTCTTCTCTAAGGTCTTTGAATGCTTATTTTCGGCTCAAAAAGCGTGGCAAATTAGTGGCTGAGTTGCGAGTTCAGTTGACTATTGTGTCGCGAATCAAAGCCCTCCAAGATTCCGATAAGGAGTTGCAAGCTATTGCAACTCGAATAAAAAATGAACTAGATCCAAATTTTGCCATGAATGTGAGGGGTTATTATGTTTCTAGAACCGGATCTGTGTTCCCGATGATGATGACCTTCAAAATCAGATCCTTAGTGAAGCTCATTGTAGTTCTTTCTCTGTTCATCCTGGAGCCATCAAGATGTATAAAGATTTGAAAGAGTTGTATTGGTGGTCTAGCATGAAACGTTAAGTTACGGACTTTGTGGCAAGTGTTTGACTTGCCAAAAAGTGAAAGTTGAACACAAAGTGCCTACTGGTCTTTTGCAACCCATTGAGCTACCACAATGGAAATAGGAACGTATTACAATAGACTTTGTAAGTGGTCTTCCAATGACACCAAAGAATAATGATGCCAATTGGGTCATTGTAGATCGATTCACCAAATCTGCTCACTTCCTTCTAGTGAGAATATACTTCAGCTTGCCTAGACTTGCTGGGTTATACATCTGAGAAGTAATACGTTTGAATGGATTTCCCACATCTCATTTTTGACCGTGATCCATATTTTGGATCTCGGTTTTAAAGAACCTTGCATGAGGCTTTGGAAACTCAAGTGCACTTAAGCACTGCTTTCTATCCTCAAACTGATGGGTAATCTGAAAGAGTTATTCAGGTAACTTGTGTTATCCCCCATCAATATATATATATATATATATATATATATATATATATATCACATACCTATATCGATTCTTCCTTGTAGATTATGGAAGATATATTACGAGCTTGTGCTATCAATTTTGGAAATACGTGGAAAGATTCCTTACCATTGATGGAATTTGCCTATAACAATAGTTACCAAGCTTCGATTAAGACGACCACTTTTGAATCCCTCTATGGAAGAAGGTGTAGAACTCCTCTATGTTGGTCCGAGCTCGGTGAAAGCAAGGTGTTAGGCCCCGACTTATTTCAGGAAATCGAAGAGAAGGTGACTATCATCCATAATCGGCTCAAGGTAGCTTTTGATCGGCAGAAGGCATACGCAGATCTAAGAAGGAGAGACATTCAATATGATATCGGTGAGAATGCATTTCTTAAGGTATCACTTTGGAAGAAAATCCTCTATTTTGGCAAAAAAAGGGAAACTCAGTCCTCGTTTTATTGGCCCATTCGAGGTAATCAAAAGAATCAGGCATGTTGCTTACCGACTAGTTCTCCCCGAAGAGTTGAGTCGTATATATAATGTCTTCCATGTGTCCATGATACGAAAATATCAGTTTGATCCTTCCTATGTGATCAAGCCCGAGTATGTGGAGATTCAGTCTAATCTGACATACGAGGAAGAACCAATGCAGATTCTCGCAAGAGAAGTCAAGAGACTTCGTAACAAATTTGTGCCTTTGGTTAAGGTACTTTGGAGGAGCCATTCAGTAGAAGAAGCTACGTGGGAACCAGAAGAAACTATGAAGAAATAATATCCCCACCTTTTCAGTTTAGGTGAAAATTCGGGGACGAATTTTTCTTAAGAGGGAGAGTTGTCACACCCTGAAAACTGGTCTACTCGGAATTCGGTTCTGGTGATCAGAAATTTTGTATCAGATTTGCCTAATTAATGTAATAGTTAGAGCCTTGTACTCTATTTTGATGAAATTAATTTCGTTTAGCCTAATTGTAGATTTTGGACTTTATTGAAAGCCTTTTTGTGACCAAATTGTGAAAATTGAAAGTTTGGGGGCAAAAGTACAAACTTGGGAAAGTTGAAGGATTAACCTCGTAATTATTCCTTTTTATGAATGAATCACCACCTTGTTTGAGCTTTCCCACGTGAGTTCTTGTGTAATTATAAGAAGAAATGACATAGAATTGATAGCAAATTATTGCTATCCAATTGTTGGGAAAATGGAAATGATTTTATAAGTTTACCCATCCTTGGAGAAAACCATATGATTGGTTGTAGGTGAGGTGGAATTATAAAGTAATTAAGTTTACCCTTTGTTGAAGGAAAGCTATTGAATAAATTATGAGAAAGAATGAAAAGTGGAAACATTTCCAAAAGCTAACCGAGACCTTTTGCTATCTCCCATCTTTCCTTAAGCAAGCACCTTAAGCACACACCTCCATTGTTGTCTTCTCCACCAAGCTCAAGCAAGCACCTCTCTCAAATCCTTGGAATTTCTTTGATCTCTGAGTATCAATAGAAAGCTCTTGGATTGGTAAGTTTAATCCCCTAATCAATTTAAGAATTCCATGAAACCTTGAAGTTTAATATCAAGATTAAAGTCTTGAAGATCAAAGTTACACCCATGTGTTATAAGCTCAAATTCATGAAGTTAATGTTGCTTTCAAGCGTTAGTAAGCCTAAACGTTGTTTTTAAATCAATAAGTTTTGATTATTTGATATAGTGAAAGTTGTGGAAGAAAAGCCACCGTTACCATCCCATAAATCGAGCTCCTCTAAAGGCAAAGGAATCGTTATTCAAGAGCCTTGAGCCTTCCAAGTACTAGGTGTGTGTAGTTGAGTCTCAGAAATGGCTGGGTGCCATCCCAGTTACATTTGATTATGTTTTCTATAATGCATTTATGCTAGGAAAGGTCAAGTAGAGCATACATGAGAAGATTTCACTTGGTAAGTATGGTAAGGTTACCATATTGATTTTGATACAAATGATGATTTGTGTGTTATATGAAGCATGTCATTTACGGAATTTTACTAAGATGATGCATATATGTGAAACATGTCTTAATGTTGATTTAATGATCCATGTGACTTAATATGATTTTATATGAAACTATGTGAATTATGGAACCAATGTTCATTATGTTAAGTTGAAATGATATATGATTCATGAACATGAGTTTTGGTAAGTGGTGAAACTACACCCTTTGGACATTTGTGGACTTTGGATACAATTGGCATACCACTACGGTTTGAGCTACGGCCTATATGTGGTGTAAAGGTTGGGTTGTGTAAGGGATTCGAACTACGGTTCAAGTTATTTTAATAACAATCATTATTTTTAATGTTTTATTAAATTGTTTCACATTACTATTTGATACGAGCACCGTAGGCCCAAAACTGAATTTATATACCTTCAATTTCAATGGGTCCAATAATAAGAAGCAAAGCAAGACAACTGAAGTCGAAGTTAAGTTTATAAAATTTAAAAACAAATATAGATCAATTTCAAATTAAATAATTTTCAGGGAATAAATGAACAAAATTACATGTTACGAGGCAGAACATATCCAAAAAAAACTTTAAGAGATAACTAAGTAAAAATGTATATTTAAGGGGCAAACATTACTTTTAGGTGTGATAATTCGATTGAGTCGAGTAAAAAATTTACGAATTAGTTTGAGTTGACAAATCGTATTTTATGACTCAAACTTTATTCCAAAATTTTCCGATTTGAGTAAAAAAAAGTTTATGAAACTTTTAGGCAGCTGAATAAGTTTATTTTCATGTGTTTTACACATAGAAATACTGCTGCTAGATGCTGGCGAAGGCTCTGTATCCCGAATCTAATTTCTATTGGAACTTGTATAACCATTTTTTTTCTTGTATATAAAGTTAAATACTGGAGCAAACATTTGATTTTGCTCTTTTGGATTCTGATCATACTTTAAGTGTCCAAACATTGTTGAATTTATACCAATAGAGCACTCGAGTTTGTATATGATTGGATAAGCTACTTTGAGTCCCTAAATTAGCACTTTATGCATATATGTAAATTGTGTGATTTCATCTGAGATATGTTTTTATATGCATGGGTTGTTTGAGGTCATTACGGTTAATGTTCATCTTCTCGTTCAGGGATAACTTTAAGATTTAAGAGATTTTATGCAATTTATTAAAATGTGTTCCTCAAGTAAAAAATAAAAGTTGTTAATTTGTCGTGTATATGGTTGAATGACTTTTCTATACAAATGACTTTAATTGAACTCAAAATTCATAAAGTAGAACATCAATTTAATTTTCTCATGTGTTTTATCGCCAATCAAAAATTAATTATTTCTTTTCACTTACAAATATTTACCCTGACTCATTTTGAACTCTTCTTTTCTTTAAAACCCAACGTGTTCACTTCTATTACACATATCCAGAATTATTCTTATCTCATTATTTAAAGGTGTTGTTAACAAAGGTATAATATGAACACGGTTTTGTAGAGGTGGAGGCTTTGGGTTCTTCTCTCTTCCTCCTTTTCTTTTTCAACATTTATTTATTTTGTTTTTCTTTTTTTGTAGGTTGTTTTTCGGTGAAAGTTTGGTCTGTTTGGTGTTTTCGGTTGTGTTTTTTTTTTTGTCTTTCTAGTATCAATAATTCCTTGAATCTTGATGTGATGTCCGTTTAGGCTATTCTTGTTGCATTTCTTCTTTTGATATTTCTTTCTGTGTCTTCTGATTTGACATGCAACTGAAGAATTTTGATATTAACTCTGCTTTGCTTCGGGTTTTTGTGATTCTTGCTGCTCATTGTATTTTTTGTTGTTTGATGTGTTGATTTTTTTTGTTTGTTCTTTCCTTTATTTTATTTTCTGTGCACGTTTTCCTTGTTATTTTGTGTATGTTTTTTGAATTTTGTTATCCTATTCTTTCCTCATTTATTGACTTTTTTGTTTTGTTTAATGAAGCCAACAATGTAGTTAAAAAAATGTATGGGATGCATGAGCATGATATATAGAGTGACAAAAAACAGATAAAAGCTTTTTGGGCCAATAATGGGCTAGAGTCAGGGCCGAAGCCGACAAGGCATTTTGGGGAATGAAATAATAAAGCTTCTCAAAACTCTTTGTAAAACCTATTTTCGCGGGAAATTTGGTAAAAATTGTGATTTAGAAAAAAATAAAAAATAGGGTGTATTGAGAAAATTTTAGGAATTTATGGCGTTTTGGTCCAAAAAATATTAAAAAATATTTAGGGTGTTTAATTATAACATGTATAGAATATAATAATAAATATTTATTTTTGTAAATACATATATAAAACCCTATAATGTATAAAGTATAGAAATATAAAATATTATATATAAAATATAAACAATAGATATAAAAAAACATATATACATATATTTTATATGATATTAATATACATAATATATAAAAAACTACTTTGTATAATAATACTAGTAGTATATTATATATACCTAATAATAATAATAATAATAATAATAATAATAATAATAATAATAATAATAATAATAATAATAATAATACATGGATTTATAATAATATACCTGAAACTAAAGATTAGGACTAAAATGCAACAATATTGAAATTACATGCCATATATGTGAACCTACTGGATTAGAATGAAACATATGCAAAATATGAGGGAATAAACGTAAATTTATAGAACTAAAATGCTGGAAATTAAATATTGAAATTACAGTGACTAAATTGCAACATAAATGAAATTAAAAGATGCAAAAAGTAAATAAACCAAACGTAAAAGGACGAAAATAAAAGGAAACAGAAAGCGGAAGGACCACAACGCAATTATCCCATTTCCATTAAAAATTCACGGATCCTTCCCGGGTCGGGTCACCGGTGCGGGTACAAGAGATGAAACAGCGCCATTTTGGGCCGTGTTATAGGCGCCTAAAATGACGCCGTTTGGAACTAGGCTTAAATGGGTTTTTTACCCTAAAAAATTAATTCTTTCCCAACAAATAAACAAAAAACCCGAGCCATCCCCATTTTTCTCTGAAAATTTCAAAACAAAGAACCCTAGGGTTCAATAACTCCCGCCGCGCCGCCGTCATCGGAGCAAGATGACTTCTCTGGCGACCATAGGTTCGGGAAGAGGTGAAACAACGCTTAACCCTTCAATATTCGAATCAAAAAAAGGAGAAATCTAGGTATTTTCTTTACCTCTTTTTTTGCTTTTGATTCGAAATCCTCTTTATTTTTTTCAGACTTTTTTCCCTAATATTTTCCCTCTCTATCTCTCATCTAATCTCTCTCTGTTTTGGATTGCATACATATATAGAGAGGGGAAAATGGGAGTGCCGATTTGATGCAAATCCTGGATTTTCAGGCTTTTTCATAGATAGGGCGCGACTGAGTAGCAGACTAGGGTGCGACGGATTATGATGATGATGGGTGGCCAGATTAGGCTAGGATTAAGGTTTTTAGGTTTTTGTTATTAGGGTTAGGATAATATGGGTCGGGTTTGGTTAATGGGTCAATGTATTTGGGTATCTGTTTGGGTTTAGTTAGTTAGGGTAATGGGCTTTAGTTAGGGCCTGGTTATATTGGGTCTATTACAACTAGCAGTAATCACCCAAATCCATCCGGCGCTCCCTTTTATTTGCTTTTAAAATTTCTCTTTGATTATTTTAATTTTGTTTGAAAAACTCGCCCGGTTTGGAAATTAAAATATGGAGTCGCCACCGATCATTTTAAAAATAGTAGATCGGACACCGATAAAACCAGAGATAAAAATTTAGGGTCCGAGAGTCGGTTACGGATGAGCACCCCACACCGCCCAAAAATTGGTACCTAGTCGATTATTTATTGTCTTGGTGTTGGAAATTACGACTTCGATTAAAATTTAAAATGTGATTCTGAAATGCATGGAAATGTTATAAATACTTAAAGAAATGTTCCGTTATTTAGGATAACCAAGAAATTCACTTCCCTTTACGCCCGAGAAATGGTTTCTCGATTTTCTAAATAAAAGAAAATTCCCTTAAATATTGAATCCTAAAATGGTAAGGATATTCTTTTATTTAGGGATATCGAGAAGGTTGCATCCCTTTACACCCGGGATACTAATTCTCGAACTCCCTGAATAAAAGAATATTACCTTAATCTTTACTTATCTAGTTATTATGGTGCAATTTATAATGTAATATACAAATATAGCATTTATGACAAAATATATTTAATAACTATATTTAAAAAAACTATATGTATAAAGTTAGTAGTTTTATATACATATATATTTTTTATTACAAAAAATAAGTGTTTATTATCTTATATATATATACACTTAAAATATAATATTTAAAGTAAAATATGTATATTTATATTAAAAATATGCTTATACATACATTAAGTTAGTAGTTTATATATATATATACAAAATAAGTATTTATTTCTATTTTATGTACATATTATTTAAACAAAAATACTATACGATATTTTACAAAAATATATAAAGTATTATACATAATATACAAAAATATACAAAAACTATTGTATATAAAAATATATGCTATAGGTAAAAATTTATAAGCGTACATATGTTTTATATGTTATACTAATATATATAATATTTATAAAAATAAAGTATTTTATATAATAATGATAATAATAATAATGATGCAACATGGTGCATGATTTACACTAATATACATAAAATGACATGAATCTAAATATTAAGGGGCTAGAATGCATTAACATAAAATTACATGGCATGTATGTTAAATATTACAGGATTAAAATGGAACATATGCAAAATATAAGGGAATAAATGTAAATTAACAGAAGTAAGGTGATAGAAATTAAATACTGAAAGCAATGACTAAATTGAATAATAGGCAGAACAGGAGTGCAAAATTAAAGAAAAAAGGGATGAAAAATGAGGCAGGAATAAAAGGGGAGGACTGAAATTGTAATTAACTCGGACAGAAGTTAATGCGGGAAAAAAGAGGAAGGACCAACTGTGTAATTAGACCATTCTTTAAAAAACACGGATCCTCCCTTGGTCGGGTCATCACATGGGCCGGGTTTGCCAAAACAGCGTCGTTTTAGTAGTTGCCAGTTTAAAACAATATTAAAAGGGTATTGTATTTTTTAAAAAATAAAATGTATTATAACAAAAAAGAAACCCTAAGGTTTCATTTGCTCCTCCCTTGTTCAACCCGACAACGCGCCTCTACCACTCTTCGACGCCGTTCGTAGGTGATGTAGCCCTGTGACAAAGGCTAGGCAGCCACGGCGGAGGGACGGTACCCTGGGGTGTTAGCTCTTAACCACAAATCACAGGTAAGCTTTCAAAAATCCTCTTCTCCCATTTCTTAGATTCGATTAGCTTTAAAATAAGGAAAAACAAATTTTTTGATTCGAGAATAGAAAAATGGAAGAAGCCTTCTCTGATTTTTTTGTATTAAAAAAACTTTTACAACTTTTAAATACTCCATTTTCAAATTTTTTTACATCCAAATCCCCATTTTCAGATCTCTCTATTTTCTCTCTCTAGATTTTTTCGATCCCCCATTTTTATTTCAGTTTGATTCAGGTTATATAACCCTTTTTTACAACATAAAAGATAACTGCCCATATTCTTTATTGCTGCAGATTTGGATTTGCCAGATTTTTGGAGATATGGGTGATGGATAGTGGCAGAGGGTAGGTTTAGGGGTATGAGTGAGTTGATAGATTACTAGGGTTGGATTTATTTTATTTGTTTTAGGGTATTAGATTTAGGGTTCTATAGTTTAGGGTTTGATATAATTTAGGGATTTTTGGGTGATTTGGGTGGTCGGGTTATTTGCCGGCGGTGGAAATAGCGGCAACGGTGGCTGACCAGAAGAGGTTGCGACAGCAGGTGAAGAATGTATACTAGGGTTAGGGTTTTTGTTTTCAGGTTTGGTCGGGTTAAGATTCGGGGTATTGGGTTTTTGGGTTAGGGTTAAACGTGTTATTACAGCTTCCCCTCTTTGCTCATTGTTGTGTAACAGCAATAGAGCAAAGACTAAAAATGACCCGTTTCATCCAGCTCGACTGAGCTTTTCCCTTCTTGACGTATGCCTTCATTCTTTGGTAGATCTTCTTTCTCCTCGATGCAAGTCTTTTTTTGACTTGATCCACCCCGTCACTCTTGGGGAAGCTGAATCTTCAAAATAGGGGGTTGTCTGTTGGAAGAAACAAAATGAGTTCGGCTTGCTGCTTCTCTTCTTCGGCGCTGGTCTTCGGTCTTCGCTCTTTGAGGATGTTGAGTTCTTCAATCAATCTGCTCCTATGTTTCCTAGGTTGGGACTTACCAAA
The DNA here is from genome assembly GCA_019671005.1 of Hibiscus mutabilis. Taxonomy (NCBI): domain Eukaryota; kingdom Viridiplantae; phylum Streptophyta; class Magnoliopsida; order Malvales; family Malvaceae; genus Hibiscus; species Hibiscus mutabilis. The sequence continues at coordinate 25,898,425 of CM033753.1, read as the reverse complement.
GTAAAATGATGTTCGGTCGAAAACAAAAGCTTTCTTGCTCGCCATTTTTTTCTTTTTCTTCTTTTTCTTCTTTTTCTCTTTTTTGTTTTCTTTTTTCTTTTTTTAGCTTCATCTTCTATTGAATGGGTGACCCGCTCCATTGGAAATTCAAGGAGATAGGGTCGGGTGATCTGCTCTATTGGAAGGAGTAAAGATCTAAGGTTGTAGTTCCTCTTTTATTGAACGAGTGGCCTGCTCCATTGGTAGTTCAAGGAGTAAAAGTTTGAGGTTGTAGTTCCTCTTCTACTGGATGTGTGGCCTGCTCCATTGGTAGTTCAAGGAGTAAAGGTCTGAGGTTGTAGTTCCTCTGCTATTGGATGGGTTGCTCCATTGGTAGTTCAAGGAGTAAAGGTCTGAGGTTATAGTTCTTCTACTATTGGATGGGTGACCTGCTCCATTAGTAGTTCAAGGAGATAGGGTCGAGTGATCTGCTCCATTGGAATGAGTAAATATCTGAGGTTGTAGTTCATCTTCTATTGGATGGGTGATCTGCTCCATTGGTAGTTCAAGGAGATAGGGTCGGGTGATCTGCTCCATTGGAAAGAGTAAAGATCTGAGGTTGTAGTTCCTCTTCTATTGGATGGGTGACCTGCTCCATTGGTAGTTCAAGGAGATAAGGTCTGGTGATCTGCTCCATTAGAAAGAGTAAAGATCTGAGGTTGTAGTTCCTCTGCTCCACAGACTTGTGTTTGTACTCATTCTGCTGCCACTCTAGGGAGATGAGACTAACGTATCTTCATTTCATTCATTTTGAATGTCTAAGGCCTCTTTATGGGTTTGTGCCTTAGAGATGTTTGAAAAAGATCATTTCAAGACGCCCATTTGGGTTTTCACATTGATTTTCATTTTTTTTTCATTTTTTCTCTTTTTCTTTCTTCTTTCCTTTTTTTGAATTGATTTTTTTTATTTTTTTGAATTTTTTTCTCTCTTTTTCTTTGTTTCTTTTTTTTTTGCTTTTTTGTTTTTTTTCGAACAAAATATTTCTCGATTACATCTGAAGTTTGCTCCGATGCGGCCCTAGGGAGATAAACTAGTCTTGATTCTCATTCCACTGCCACTCTAGGGAGATGAGATAAATGTGATGAAGGTTGTTCCACTGCTCCTTCAGGGATACGAACTTTATACCAGGTCCATTCCGCTGCGTCCTCAGGGAGATGAACTCATCTTGGTTCTCATTCCGCTGCCACTCTAGGGAGATGAGACAAATATGATAAGTTTGTTCCACTGCTCTTTCAGGGAGACAAACTTTATGTCTAGTCCATTCCACTGCCTCTTCAGGGAGATGAACTAATCTTGGTTCTCATTTCGCTGGCACTTTAGGGAGATGAGACAAATGTGATGAATTTGGTTCCACAGCTCCTTCACGAAAACAAGCTTTATACCGGGTCCATTCCACTACCTATTCAGGGATATGAACTCGTCTTGGCTCTCATTCCACTGCCACTTCAGGGAGATGAGACAAATGTGATGAACTTTTTCATGTCTCGAGCCTCATTTTGGGTTCGTACCTGAGATATTTAAAAAAATCTCTCTTTTCAAGGCGTCCGTTCAGGTTTTCACCTTGTTGTTTTTTTCATTTTTCTTTTTCTTTTCCTTTCTTTTGTTGTTCTCTCTTTTTTCCTTTTTTTTGCCCCACCTCTTTGTGTCAAAGATACTTGGAACTTGTCAAAAATAATCTGCTCCACTCACTCATATCAAGGATGCTGGAACTTGTTGACAGTGATATGCTCCTTCGTCTCAAGGATGCCATACCACTTTTGCCCCATTCTTTTCTGTCGAGGATGCTGGAACTCATTGAAAATTTTACTTTTTTATCTTTGAATGCCTAAGGCTTCCTTTTTGGTTCATGCCTTGGATATTTCCAAAAAGGTCTTTTCAAGGAACTCTTTCAAGTATTTGTTTTGATTTTATTTTCTTCTTCTCATTGAGGGATCAATCTCCTTGTAGTTCAGCTTCCTTTCTTGATTTGAGGATTCACCATATCTGATTCATTCCTTTTTCTATATATGGCAGTGTATATGCACTTGTTGATGAATGCACCCTATTTTATGGTGTATGTATGCAATTAACCTAAATGCTTGATGCATAGACGAATGGCATGCAATGTAGTTGACTATAACTTGACTTTAAAGGGAATGCCTCGTGACTCTAGCTGGTCATATCAGGCCTCTTAGCATTTATGCCCCAAGTTCTATTCTATTGAAAAGGTCGACCTTGTCGAACGATGCCCTAGCCTCTCTCAGGTTTGATTGTCTCTTTTGGAAATTATCTCTTCGGGCGAATGTTTTCTTTTCCTGAATCATGAGTTCTATTAAGCTCACTCTTCTAATTCTGTGATGTTTGTGGACAATAATGCCCCACTAATGTTCTTATTCTTCTACCCAACATGCCGAGTTTGCCTTATTTTGGACATTTAGGGTGAAAAGGTTTTAAATGCAAAAATTGTGAAAATGAGTTTTTTTCTTATGCAAAAAATCTTGTGCAGTTTGGAAGAAATAATTAAATTTTTCAGAAATGTGAATTTTCTAAAAATCAAAATTGAGCACTCAAATATCAAGTGCAAAAAGTACTTTTTCTTCAAATTGACAATGAACAACCCGAATGAAGCATATGCTTAGAAGATAGCAAGGGTTGTAGTGACATAAGCACATGTGAAGTCCTTTCTGGGCTATTAGGCTTCTGAGAGGAACATTTTCCATACCTAATTTCTACCCTATTTAAGTGACTCTCTTGATCTCACTAACTCACCATGGCCCATCCTTCCTTCATTTGATGTCGATCAGGCATTTGAAGTTTGACGTTCCTTGAAAAAAGGTTAACCATTATCGGCGAAATATAATCTGAAGACGAAACTTAGACATCCATGTATGATCAGAATGGTCTTTATAGGTTTGTAATGTAGGTTATGGCTCATGGGTATGAAAAAAGGATATACAGGCCCAAATAAGTGTTTAAGGGTAATGAAACCAAGGATCATTTCTTCTTGGAAAACTCTCACTTTTGCACTTGCAGTTTGGATGTACTTTGATGAAATGCTCTTTTTTCTTTCATTATTTAGATCGCTCTAGACTGCCCATTTTTTGAGTTTTCACGATAGAATTCATTTCCTTCTTCTGTAGCTTCAGAACATGTAGCCTTTAACCGATTTGTCTTGGCTCAACATCAATCTGTTTCCATTTAAAAGTGATCAATCCACCAAAGCTGGTATAAGCTCCCAATTAAATTCTAATTCTTGTATTGCTTGGTTTGGGTATGCTCACATGGAGTAACCTTTTTCTTTCATTCCTTGGATCGTTCTAGACTGCCCATTTTTGGGTTTTCACCATAGAGTTTATTTCCTTCCATGTGTTGTTGTGGACTATTCTGCAATTCCGACTAGACATTGATTCTTGCCTATGCTTGAGAGTGATCAATCTTCCAAGGCGCTTGCTTTTCTTTTATTGCACTTTTTTTGACTTAGCGTTTTCTCCCTTGATTGTTTTAGCCTTCTTATTGGCGATTTTCAACTTGATTTGGTTAGCTTTTTTAAGCAAAAATTCTCCTTTCATTGGCCTCTTCTAATGTTTCTCTAATCCTTGCATTGAATGTATCTGATCTCATTTCTTGCCCTAATTGAAGTGTTATCTGTGTATCATGATCAAGATCGGATGACTTTTATTTACTACCAAATTTTTTGCCTTCTTTGCCCCCAGTGTGGGGATGATCCTTGGTTTGGGTTTTATTGGAAAGAAACGGTCAGGCTCAAAGAGGGATAAAAATGGATATTTTTTATTTGTGAAAGGAATTGAAGGAATGCCATTCGTCTTCTCACATATGGACATCTAAGTAGTCTTCAGGGGTTAGGAGTTTAGGGTTAACACTCAATTCAAAGACCTTAAACAACAAATGCCTGAGAGGGGAAATTCACTCAATAGGATCTGCCCATTTTCTGAACGCTCATTTTGTTCCTCATGTCTGCCTAAGTAGGAAAAAAAATGTTCACCTTTGCAACATTTGTTTCTTTTTTAGACATAGGTTGTTCGAATTTGATCATTAGATCTGAATAAAAGGTCCTCTTGCAATTGAAATTCAAGGACCTGAAAAAAATGATATGTACATGTGTTTGGGAAAACAAAAACCAAATCATAGTAATTAATGAAATGTTTAAAGAATCAAAGAATATGAATTGTTTGTCAAATGTAATGTAAAATAAAGTTTATTTTAGTAAAACCGGTAAGCAACAGTTTTGACAAAATCTCCTCATTTTGTTTTTTTCTTTTTTTTCTTTTTTTTGAAGGAAACTAAGCTCACATAGTGCATGAGATAGGCTGACTTCTCTCATTCTAAAGTTACAGCCAGTTCAAAAAGGTTGCCCCATTTTTTTACTTCTTTCTATTATAGGCCTTTCTTTTACTCTTTACTTAGAAGGATTTAGGCATCTAATCCTAAAATGATGGGTTTAATTGGTCCTAAGCCGGATGCCCTAGGGTAAATTACCAAAATCGGTACATGAATGCAAGTGCAATGTATGTAATGAACATGTTATGCTGCTAAAAGTGCAAAATGCAATAAAAATGCAATGCTGAATGTAAATATGAATGCAGAAGAGGGTTGATTCTAGAGTTAACATCTTAGAACAACTTTCATAAAAGGTCATGTTACATCAGACATTATAGTTACAAATAATGTCGGGCCCTAGCGCCTAGCTTCTGTAACTTCTCTAAGAGTCTAACTAACTTCTCATTTTTTCTGGGAGCTCATCATTTTGACTTAATTCGTTTGCCGCATCAGCCAAGTCTGTCATTTGTTGGGCAACTTTTCATGCTTCAGCAATAATATCTTTCATGTAGTTGTCTTTTTCTTTTATCTTCTCTGAAGACTCTTGAAGCTGAATATTCTATTTCTCATTATTTTCTTTCCAGGCTTTCTTGAGACCATCCACAAGATCTTTGTACATCATTATAATGTCGTTACGCTCATCCACTTGCTTCTTTAGCTTTTGAACTTCAGCTTGACTATCGTTTAATTCAGCAACGATGTCTCCGCGCAAACGTACACACATGTTCAAGGTCTCAATCTTGGCTTGACTACTTTTCAGGTATTCTTTGAGGGCACGACATTGATTTTCCATTGCTTGCAGATTACCAGACAAGATATTAGCTCGTTCCTCATTAGCTTTAGAATTCTTTTTCCAAAATTCGTCATCTTCTTTTAGGTTTTCAATTCCTTCTTTCCATTGATCAGGAGTGTCACCCAAACCAACATTTTTAAAGGCCAAACAAAGCTCTTCATAGCTGTCTTGCAAGTTCTTCAGTTTATTTTTCACATAATCCATCTCTTTCTTTGACCCACTAGCTTGAGCGTCACGCCTCGAATGGCTCTTTTCATCTTCTTCAATTTTGGACTCATTCGGCTCCATAGCTGCTTGAACAGAAGTTGAACCATCTTGGTTTTCTTTCTCAAATTTCCACATGTTGCACTTTAGGAGGTTCTGAACTTGACGCTTAAAGGCGGTACAGTTTTCAATTGAATGCCCCTTAATTCCAGCATGATACTCACAACAAGCTTCGGCATATACCATTTAGGGTACGGAGGTTGTAGATGTGTGATGTGACATGGGACTACCAATCGTGCCTCCAACAATTGCAAATATAGCTCTCCATACAAGATGGGTATAGGATCAAAAGGACCATTGGTTTTTTGCTTCTGAACGTCGACCGATGATGACTCGGAAAGCTAAACACTAGAATTTGAGCTATGTCCTAGGTACTGGATTATGAGTGCTGGAAATTGGCTCCTCTTCATATGCTCTGGTGCACTAGCAATGGTTGGGCTTTTGGAAGCTTTGGAGAATCCTTCTTCTAAACTTAGTAGCTCTTCTTCGACAAGGCTTATGACTTTGTTTCTTAGGGCTCCGTAATTTTCAGTATTATGACTCGTACCTCATACGTGATAGTTACATCTAGCCTTGTTGTCATACCCTTTAAAAAAATGGGTCCCTTTCGGCTTGGATTAGACCGAAATCACAAGACCCTTCTTAACCAGTATCAGGAGCAGATCTGTGTATGCCATTGAAATTTGAAAAACCTTCTTTTTATCTTTCTCTTCTCTAGCTTTTCTTCGGCTCACCTCTACTTTCTTTAAAATTGAAGCTTTGCATCTTCAGGTGTCTTATTGATGTTGATCGCTACGGTGCACTGACCTTTGGATTTACTGGAATCATCTTGTTTGGATATCATGATTTGGCTTTTATTCAGTTCGTCTTTCCCGCCTTGTTCATCAGACTTTTTTTCTGTGGTGGTCAGCATTCTCATCATTTCGGCCATCTGTCTTTTCAACTCTTACACTTCCCTAATCTCGGTATTGGTGTAGGCATGCTCTGGTATGTCTAATGTGTAAATCTTTGAAGAAAGACTTCTCATCTCTTCTGCCGTCTCTTTAAGGCACTGCCCTATATCTGTGGTCTTGTCTATCTGATCACTTGACCCTTTCATTATGAAAGACCCCTTAACCGTAGATCACTCGAGAATCAACACCTTTTATGTCATGCACATGTAGTGCAAAAAAGACAAAAACACAGAAAACAGAAAATCGGTCGGTACACGTGTAATAAAAAATAAAAACAAAAAATAAGTATGTAAGTACTGAAGAGTAAATTTGTACAACCTACCCGAGCATAAATTTCTACCCGGCATAAACAAAGTCCTACCCGGCATGATTTCTACCCGGTATACTTTTATTTGCAATAAGAAATATCCTACATGACATGGTATCTACCTGGTACAGAATAAAAAGATCCTACCCGGCATGATTTCTACCCGACATACTTTATTTGCAAAAAGAAAGATCCTATCCGGCATGGTATCTACCCGGTACAAAATAAAAGATCCTACTCGGCATGATTTCTACCCGACATACTTTATTCATAAAATAAATCTAAAGAGCAAACAAAAGGTTAGAAGCGTTTCTCCTTTGAACCTTTAACGGGTTCCGTTTCTAAAGCAATGCTACTATGGTCCCTTACATGTGGTTCGGTTCTAGGGAAGGGTACCCAAATTGTCCTCGTTGTCCCTTACAAAAGGTAGCAAGGCCCCTGATCCTCACTCATTATAGGCTTCAAACGAACCAAGTTCAATTCAGGGGGATACATCCCTTATGCCTATACGGAGGTAACCCAAGCGAAAACAGAAGAATTATATCCCGGAAGCGATTCACCAACCTATACGGTGGTAACCCACACGAAGGCGGTATCACACTTCCACTTAAAATAGGACAGAGCTCGGGTAGAAAACTCATAAAATGCAATGCAAGTGCACGGTGTGTGAGGAGAAACTCCCAAACCTTTTGAACCCTATGCCTATGTTCGCCTATGCTAAACAGTAAAAATAAAGCAGTTATATTTACAAAAAACTAAAATGCATGTCCCATTAACTAAAAGACAGAATCATATTTTAAATTAAAATCGAATTTGCTAATTTCCAACGACTAAGACTAAAAATAATCGACTAGGTACCATTTTTTGGGAGGTGTGGGGGTGCTCATCCTTCCCTATCCGTAATCGACTCTTGGTCCCTAAATTTTTATCTCTGGTTTTATCGGTGTCCGATCCACCATTTTTAAAATGATCGGTGGCGACTCCATATTTTAATTTCCAAATCGGGCGGTTTTTTCAAACAAAATTAAAATAATCGAAAAGAATTTTTAAAACCCAAATTAAAGAGAGCGCTAGACGAATTTCGATGATTACAGCCGGCGACTCCGCTGGGGACGTTTTTCAAATTAAAGAAGATTCAAGCCACGAGTTGAATATTTTGTCTTAGTGTTGGAAATTTACGAATTTGATTTTAATCTAAAATATGTTTCTGTCTTTAGTTAATAGGACATGCATTTTATTTGCTGTAAATATATCTATTTTATTTTCTATAAATATAACTGCTTTAATTTTACTACTTAGTATAAGTGAACATAGGCATAGGGTGTCAAAAGGTTTGAGAGTTTTTCCTCACACACAGTGCACTTGCATTGCATTTTATGAGCTTTCTACCCGAGCTTCGTCCTAGTTTAAGTGGAAGTGTGATACCGCCTTCGTGTAGGTTACCACCGTATAGGTTGGTGAATCGCTTTCGGGATATATTTCTTATGCTTTCGTGTGGGTTACCTCTGTATAAGCATAAGGGATGTATCCCCCTGAATTGAACTTGGTCCATTTGAAGCCTATAATGGGTGAGGATCAGGGGCCTTGCTACCTTTAGTAAGGGATAGCGAGGACAATTCGGGTATCTTTCCCTAGAACCAAACCTCATGTAATGGACTATAAGAGCCTTGCTTTAGAAACAGAACCCGTTAAAAGTTCAAAGGAGAAATGCTTCTAACCTTTTGTCTACTTTATAGATTTATTTCATAAATAAAGTATGCCGGGTAGAAATCATATCGGGTAGGTTTCTTTCTGTAAATAATAACATGCCGGGTAGATAGCATAGCAGGTAGAAATCTGTTTATATTTTATTATGCCGGGTAGATGTCACGCCGGGTAGGATATTTCATTTTGCAAATAAAGTATGCCGGTAGAAATCATATGGGGTAGGATTTTATCTTAAATTTTATGCTTTTTGAATTAATGCTTTAAGATTATGCCTTTTATTATGTATCCGTACTGACTTATTTTCTTTGTTGTTGTTTTTTAGTTTCTGCATTGCATCCTCATAAAAGGTGTTGATTTACGTCCAATTGTCTAAAAGAAAGTCTTCAATATAGGAAGCAATTTTCGTAAAAGAGTAGACGACTATGCTCGAATACAAAGTTGGTCTGAGAGGACTCAACTCGAAAGGGGAGACAGTCTATCAGCGGGTCACATATCGAAGATGTCTGATTGCACGCATGTCCACACTAAACAGAATGTTCTATACGAATTGAAAGAGATATGGAACCAGTGGGATAGTGAGATGCAACAGTTATTCTACCAAACTTATGGAGACATTACGTATCTGTTGGATGTTAAGGTTGAGAAGCAGTTGATTCGAGCCCTTACTCAGCACTGGAATGCCGCCTACAGCTAATTTACTCTGGGGAAAGTCGATTTAACACCAACCATAGAGGAGTATACCGCTCTGTTTCGTTGTCCAAAATTTCAGGAAGACAAGGTCTACATTAAAGCTCCCAGTGACGAGACGTTCAGGAAGAAGTTGATATTACTTACTGGAGAGACCGGGCAATGGGTCAATGGCCAAATCAAGTTGAACGGAGAAAGCTTCTGTATTTCTTGGAATACCCTTTGAAAGCTGATACAAACAAATTCTGCCGCAAAGAAAAGAAAAATGTTCACCTTGGCTATCTATGGACTAGTGATTTTTCCTAAGGTATTGGGTTATATAGAAGCCGTTGTTCTGGATATTGTTGAACGATTGGATAAAGGGGTCACTCATGTTCCAGCTGTGCTCGCTGAGACTTTCTGATCCTTGACTGCTTGTCGAATAGTGGGTGAAGCCAGATTTATCGGTTGTGCCAAGCTTTTGACAGTTTGGTTCCTTGGTCACTTTCAAAAAATAAAAGAAAATCCTTATCGAACATGTTTTGATGACTACTCGCCCTTGAAAGATTTCTTAAAGCAGAATTGGCAGGAGGATGTTTCGGAAGAACAATAGTTGGCTATTTTCCAGAATCTTCAGGAGAGTGATATTATATGGTGGGCACCTTGGTTACCTTCCACCGATATTCTGTTTAAATGTGGCACTTATGATTGGGTCCCTCTGCCAAGACTATGAGGAGGGACTGGTTATGCCCCGTTGCTAGTGGCACGATAGTACCAATCAAGACAGTTTGTCCCAGCAACTCAAGGTTTGCGCCATGAGGATTCAAAATACAAAGGTGTCAATTATAAAGAAAAAATCTATCAAGTTTCAGACGCTTGGAGCAAAACTTGTCTATTAAAGCCCTTCGCAGCAAACCCCAGGGTCACGCCTGAATCTGAGATCTGAAGAAATAGAAGGATAAATGACAATATCCTTTTGCCCAGCCAAGAAAGCGGTATGTCCGTTGAAGAAACTTTGAAAGGGGTCCCTACAGAAGTAGAGATCTGAAGCGCAACTTTGAGGAAAAGATCGCCGAGCTAACCAAAGTGATAGCCATGATAGAGGAAGAAAAGTTTTATTTGGGTCTCGATGTTGACACACAGAGTAGAGAAGCCGAAAGACAAAGGAAGGGAAATAATAAAGTTAAAGAAGACCTGAATAATCTCTAGAGTGATTACAAGAAACTCTGTGCGGCAGCAAGATATGCTAATCTAGGGAAGACATCACACGAGTGGAAGCTCGAAATTCGTGAGGAAAAGAACAAAGCATACCAATAGGAAAAGAAGTTCAAAGATGCCCTAGCGCAGTAAGACACTATTGAAGAAAAATTATCTGGAAGTAGACTGGAGAATGCAAATCTGAAAAACAGCATAGTCGAATTAGAAGGTTTTCTCCAGAGGCACCGCAATCGAAATTCTGTGCTCGAGCTAATGACTAACAAAGAAGATAATGAAAGGTTGAAGAAACAGATAGAAGAGTTGGAAATTGCTCTTGTTAGGGGCAAATCGGAAGTATGGAGGAAACCCAAATGTGGAGTGATTTACAGTGGAAGAATCGACTCTGGCAGTCTCAGAAACAGGTCAAAGATAGAGACCGTGTTATTACTGAAGCCCTCGTCCAAGTGAGAAAAGTGGCGGACTTTCTACAAACTTTGGCCGTTCAAGCTGATATCTTCAGTCTACAGATTGAATTGGAGTCCGACCGTGATAAGAAGTTGGCTTGGCTTTTAGGAAGATTAAATATCTAAGTCTTAAGGCTAAGCAACATATATGAAGTGAATTTGCCTTATGTAAAAGAACTTTTTGTTCCTAATGAAAGACTGTTCTAATGAAAGTTGAACTAGAATCAACACCTTTTGTATGAGTGTTTGCATTTTTGCATCAACATTTTGCATTCACTTTCGCATCATATTGCATCATGATTTCTTGGCCATGATTTTAAAAGAAGGAATTTTAATCGCAGTAATTTTGGGACAAACGAATCCACCAACTCAACACCAGTTTTACACACGAAGCAAATCTAAGGAAATGAAGACTCGTTTGGAAAAGATAGAAAAGAAATGCAAAGATTTAAAGAAAGACATAGAGGATAAGATTGAGAGGGCGCAACAAGAAACACGTGAACACATTTCACAATCACAAAAAAGCTTGTTTGCAAAAATAGTTGCTATGTTAGAAGGGAAGAGTTCTGAAAAGGCAAAAGGGGTAGTTATAAATCCCAGTGCCATGGTGGAAGAGTCGAGTTCTCATTTTGAAAAGACACATCCACATGTGGAGCCCTCAGCTATGAAGCAGCAAGGTTTTCAGGCTGGTTCCTCTATTCAAGGAGGGGTTGTTGCTCAAGATGGCCTTAATGAATACAACGTTCCTAATTTCAATGAGATGGAAAAGTAGAGAATGAAGTGCCCAAGAAGCTCGAAGATTGGTGTAAGAGAATGGAAAAGAAGGTTAAAGCAGTGGAAGGTGTAGACATGATTTACGGCATAGATGCAAGAGACTTGAGATTTGTCCCAGATTTGGTATTGCCACCAAAATTTAAAATGCCTAAATTTGAGAAATACAACGGGACCAGTTGCCCTGAAGCCCATATTATGATGTTCTGCAGGAGGATGACCGAATATGTTAATAATGACCAATTATTAATTCATTGTTTTCAAGAGAGTTTGACAAGATCTGCTGCAAAATGGTACATCCAACTAAGCCGTGCCCAAGTTGGTTCTTGGAGGGATTTGGCACAAGCTTTTGTCAAGCAATACAACCATGTTACCAACATAACACCTTACCAGGTTACACTACAGAATATGAAGATGAAGGCTAATGAGAGCTTCAAGCAGTATGCCCAAAGATGTAGGGACGTTGCAACTCAGGTACAATCGCCACTATCAAAAAAATAAATGACAATAATTTTTGTTTGTACATTAGAAAAGCCTTTTGTTGGCCCCATGCCAGGAGGTGGTACCAGGAACTTTGCAGACATAGTGATGTCAAGAGAAATTATTGAAAATACGGTCAGAAATGGAAAGATTGTCATAGTTGATGGCAATAAGAAGCCAAACTATAAGAGAAGGGAAAATGAAGCGAGCAACATGGAAGTCTATAATGTTAGCTACCCAAAACAGGTGACAGTGGAGTAACCTAAGGCTGCGACCTCAAATACTCAAACTTTCTCTAAGCAGGGATCGAACCAAAGGGCAAACAAAGAGGACTTTCAATTCACTCCCATCCAATGTCTTATAGAGAGTTGTACAAGAACTTATATGATGCGCATGTGGTTTCTCCTTATTATACAAAGCAAATGCAGCCTCCTTACATGAAGTGGTATGACCCCAACGTTCAATGCGAGTATCACTTAGGGGTAACTAGGCATTCTATTGAAAATTGTCATGCGTTTAAAAAATTGGTTGAAAGATTTATTCAGATAGGAGTAGTGAATCTTGAAATTTTTGCGGGTCCGAGTGTAGCAGGGTATCCATTACCCAATCACGGTGAGCCAAGAGTAAATGTCGTTATTGTTGATGGGAACATGAGGCTTAAAGTCAGCATTGAAGAGGTCAAGTCCCCATTAAAGTGGGTATGGCAGAAGATGATCGAGATGAGCCTAATCAGACAAAATTTGAAGAAAGAAAATGAATCATCGGGGAACCATTGCTTGTATCATGATAAGGAAGGTCATGTGATCCAGAACTGTGTAGAGTTTAAAGCCTTAGTACAGATGCTGGTGGACAACAAAAAGTTGGAATTTTTCGAACAAATAAAGACCGAAAAGGTGGATATTTGCACTTCTGAGGAAGAAACTCCAAAGAAGAACTATGAGAGCAACTTTCCCGTAGTGATCATTTCAAAACCCCAAGAACGTGGAGGAGCCGAGAGCTCAGGAACGAAGGTTACCATACACAGACCGGTCGTGTTCTCTTACAAGGATAACAAAAGTGTCCCGTGGAAGTATGACTGCGGGGTGACAATTCAGGGAGATATTTCTCCAAGAGCTGCTTCTGGCAAAGTAAATGACGTCGGTTTCTTCACAAGGAATGGAAGGAGTTATGTCCCTAAGGAAGCTGAATTTGATGAACCTAAGGGAAAATCATTAATAGTTGAACCAAAGCAGAAAAAGATCATTGATCCCAAGCCATCCATCAACGAACCAGTCAGAGAAGAGGAGGCAAGGGTGTTTTTAAAGTTCCTGAAGCTTAGTAAACACAACGTTGTGGAATAGCTTAATAAAATGCCTTCTCGCATAACCATGTTGGCCTTATTGTTAAGTTCAGAATCACACATGAATGTATTGTTGAAAGTATTGAATGAGACTTTTGTCCCCAATGACATCACTGTGAACAAGTTAGACAAGTTGGTGAACAACTTAACTGCAGACAATTTTATTTTCTTCATTGATGATGAAATACCTTCGGGTGGTAGGGGATTTGTAAAAGCCCTACACTTTACTACTAGATGCAAGGGATATACATTGCCTGGAGTCCTGGTTGATAATGGGTTAGCATTGAATGTCCTACCGTTGATTACTTTGAACATACTTCTTGTGGATAGCTCTCATATGAAAACTTGTCACAGCATTGTCAGAGCTTTTGACGGTACTGGGAGGAAGGTAATAGGGAGAATTGAAATACCATTACTTGTGGGGCCGAACACGTATAATGTAGACTTTTTGGTAATGGATATCAAGCCAGCATACAACTGTCTGTTGGAAAGACCTTGGATCTACTCAGCCGGAGCAGTTCCATCATCGCTCTACCAAAAATTGAAACTTGTAATAGATGGGCAACTTGTTACCATAAATGCCGATGAGGATATCATAGCTTCAATCACCAGTGATGCCCCTTATATTGGAGTGGATAAAAATGTTGTAGAATGTTCATTTCGGTCACTAAAATTTTTTAATGCAACGTTTACAACTGAAGGAAGCCGGATCCCTACACCGAGATTGTCCAATGCTACAAGGATGGGAATTAAGATCATGGAAGGAAAAAGGAGCCCGAGCTGGCAAAGGTTTGGGAAAGTATATCCATAGAATAGTTCACACGCCGGTACCAATCAACAAGCAAGATTGTTTTGGCTTGGGACATAAACCGGATGCTAAACAGAGAAAGAATGAGATCCTAAAAAGGCAGGAGAGGAAGAAGGCGCATCCAGCAGGAGAAGATGTTAAGTGGGAACCCGTGGTTATTCCTTCCTTGTCTGAGACATTTGTATAAGGAGGAATCATCAACCCCAAGCAGAGCAAGGAAGACGAAGAAAGTAAACTTGGAAAGCTGTTGGAAGGTTTGGAGATTAATATCGTCTCTGAATGAGAAAATGAAGCATTAAACCTAGCTGGGATTTGCCCATATGTGCCTAGAACTGTTCTGGATAATTAGACTGCAGAGGAGCTCCCTATAGTATTTAGGAATATTTCAGAGTAATGTTCAGAACATAGATGTTACTCTTACCTCAGAGCAACATGGATCCTTTTGTAAAAGGCACATGTTTATTGTCATTATGCCAATGAAATGATGTTTTTTGTGCTTCGCCTGACAAACATTTTGTTCTTTTATTACATTCATCATACATACCATACAAATTATCCATTATTCTTTGATTCATTTGTCCCAATACATGTCATTATTTCGTGTCAGGTCCCTTGATATCAACGACGTGAACGACGCTGCGAGCGACCCATAACTTATTTTTGAGCAGGGGGTGTGTCTAGATGAACCTCAGGACTTTGAAGAAGATCAAGCCTGTGACTTGTCTCCGGATTTACTAAGAATGGTAGAGCAGGATGAGAAACAGATTCTTCCTCACAAAGAGCTAGTAGAAGTTATAGATGTCGGGGAAGACAGTGACAAGAAGGAGGTAAAGATTGAGACTTGCATTAGTGCAAAGACGAGACGTGATCTGATTGAGTTACTCTGGGAATTCAAAGACATCTTTGCGTGGTCCTATCAAGACATTCCTGGTTTGAACACAAATGTGGTGGTATATAAACTTCCCATAAAGGAAGAATGTAAACCAGTCCAGCAGAAGCTTCGAAGGATGAGGCCTGATGTGCTACTAAAGATAAAAGATGAGGTAAAGAAACAGTTCGAGGCTGGATTCCTGCAAGTTGCCAAGTACCCAGGGTGGGTAGCTAATAATATTCCCATTCCAAAGAAAGATGGAGAAGTGCGCATGTGCGTAGACTATCGAGATCTAAACAAGGCCAGTCCAAAGGATAATTTCCCGCTGCCCCACATTGATACCCTGGTTGATAATACCGCAAGACATTCATTATTCTCTTTCATGGATGCTTTCTTAGGGTACAACCAGATAAGAATTCACCCCGAGGACATGGAAAAACTACGTTTGTGACATTATGTGGAATGTTTTGCTATAGAGTAATGCCTTTTGGATTGAAGAATGCAGGGGCAACATATCAAAGAGCCATGGTGACTTTATTTCACAATATGATGCATAGAGAAATCGAAGTGTATGTTGACGATCTGATTGCTAAGTCTTAAACAAGAGAAGAACATGTGAAGATCCCGAGAAAATTGTTCTTGAGACTACGAAAGTTTCAGTTGAAACTAAACCCTGCAAAGTGCACTTTTGGAGCTACTTCAGGAAAGTTGTTGGGCTTCATTGTTAGCGAGAAGGGGATTGAGGTTGATCCAGATAAACTAAAAGCTATCCAAGACTTGCCACCACCGCGCACTCAAAAAGAAGAGAGAGGTTTCTTGGGAAGATTGAATTACATTGCTCGGTTCATTTTATAACTAACCGAAAAATGTGATCCTATCTTTTGCCTCCTTAGAAAACATAACCCTGGAGAATAGGATGACGAATGTCAAGAGGCCTTTGATAAAGTCAAGCATTACTTGTCGAACACTCTAGTTCTAATGCCACCTATCTCAAACAAGCTGTTGATTCTGTACTTGACAGTTTTTAAGAACTCTATAGGATGCGTACTCGGCCAACATGATAAGTTAGGGCAAAAAGAAAGGGCGATTTACTATCTCAGCAAGAAGTTCACGGAAGGTGAAACAAGGTATTCATCGATTGAGAAACTTTGCTGCGCCTTGGTTTAGGTTACTCAGAGATTGAGGTAATACATGTTGTACTACATAACTTGGTTAATCTCAAAGTTGGACCCCCTTAAATATCTGATGGAGTCAACAGCATTGACAGGGAGAATGGCTAGATTACAGATTTTGTTGTCAAAATTCGATCTGATTTATGTGAGCCGGAAAGCTATAAAGGGAAGTGTAATAGCAGATTTCTTGGCCAGTCGAGCTTTAGAGGATTATGAGCCTTTAAACTTTGATTTTCCAAATAAAGATTTGATGTGTGTTGCCAATATCGAAGAGGACGATTCGAAAGAAGAATATTGGAAAATGAACTTTGATGGTGCTCTAAACGCGACAGGCAAAGGAATTGGGGCAGTGCTGATCTCCCCTGAAGGCAATCATTATCCTTTTTCCAGTAAACTTGGTTTTGATTGCACGAATAATATGGCAGAGTATGAAGCATGCATCATGGACATCCGTGCAGCCATTCAATGGAAAATTAAACTGCTAAAGGTATATGGGGATTCTATGCTTGTGATTTATCAACTCCGAGGAGAGTGTGAGACGAGAGATACGAAGTTGGTAGATTATCGAGACATTTTTCGGGAGCTAATTAAGGAGTTTGACGAGATTACGTTCCACTACCTCCCGTGAGAAGAAAATCAGATGGCAGATACTCTGGCTACCCTGTCTTCTTTATTTAAAATAAATAAGCCATCTAATATGAGGCCTATCCAAATGAGTATATATGAGTCTCCGGCCTACTGCCATAATATTGAAGATGGTGAAGAGGGTGATCATCCTTGGTATCACGACATCTTGCAATATGTGAAAAATCATGAGTACCCAAAGTAAGCAACTGAGAATAAAAAAGGACCCTACAAAGATTGGCAAAAGAGTATGTCTTGGATGGAGATATCTTGTACAAGAGAAGAAAAGATCAAGTGTTGTTAAGGTGTGTGGATGCTGTTGAAGCAAGGAAGATACTTAAGAGGTCCATGAGGGTATCTGTGGGACTCATACTAATGGGTTTAACATGGCAAGGCAGATAATGCGGTTTGGGTATTACTGGTCCACAATGGAAAGAGATTGCATCAGATATGCTAAGAGATTCCACAAGTTTCAAATTTACGGGAACAATATTCACGTACCACCAGTACCATTACATGTGATAACTTCTCCCTGGCTTTTTCTCTATATGGGGCATGGATGTCATAGGACCAATCTCACCAAAAGCCAATGCAAACTCATAATTACCTACCAAGACTTCAAATTTTCACAAACTTAGCTTTGAACTTGATTTCAATTCTCTGAACCGGGGCACAAAGTATGATTGGCTTTTTATTTTTCGGAAAACTGAGGAGTTACTCGGAATCAAACTATAATGCTTGTGAGTGTGTGCGGAGTTGTGTGCGAGTTGATTTTTTGGATTCTATGCAAACAATAGGTTTTCAAATTACTTCTTTGGGTTCTTTTTAACATGTTTTAACTAGAGCCAATCTCGGGCACCTCTAGTTAAAAAAAAAATTTTAACGCCTCCTAGAGCCAGTTTCGGGCACCTCTAGTGATCAATTTTTTAGCATATGCTAGAGCCAATTTCGGGCACCTCTAGCATTCATCCAATTTTTATTCTAATCCCCCAATTAGTTAATTATCAACCTAAGTTTACTAGAACTCCTTAAATCAATCAAACCACAACAGTGTTTCATCAAATTTAGCATCATAGTAAAATTCTAAGTTTTTCATGGTTATCCTAGAATAAAAATTCTATCAATTAAGTGCATTGGTAAAGTCATCATTGAATATTCATCAAATCTAAGCAATTCTTGTTTCAATTAAAGGCATGGCAAGCAATTTATGTATCCTAAATGTAATGCTTAAGATTAATGTAACTAAACATGGTAATTACTAATAACAATCCCCCCCAAACTCGAGTGAGGCATTGTCCTCAATGCATGCATTAAAATAACGAAAAATAACAATAAAAATAAAAATGCATACGAGGACTTACTCCGAGAGTTCGTCATCGTAGATAATTAGTTTCCTTCTAGTTGGCGTCTTGATTTTCTTGCTTGAACGCGATGGTTGTTTTCTTGTTGCCGGTGGTGGAATCGATCCTCGTACGGGGTTGTCCTCATCATCCTCTTCATCAATGTCAATGGCTTTTCGTTTGGAGGATTCAATTGGTGCGGTCTTTATTGGTTCAATGGAGGACTCGTCCGAATCTGAAAAATCAGAAAATGATTCCGTAGGAGTTGATTCGGGCATAGGTGCTTTACCTTTGGCTTTTGCAGTGGTTGCCGGGGCATCGTCAGGGTTGGTTGCCGTGGCGTCTGCTTCCTTGGTTGCCGTGGCGACTGCTTCATTGGTTGCCGGGGCAAGAATCTCGGCGGGAAAGATTGGGAACGGCACACGATTGTTCGGGTACTTTTCTAGGATTACTTGGGTGATGGCATTGTTGTGCTCCTTCATGTACCGCATGAACATTAGTTGCCGATCTTCAATTTGCCTTAGGCGGCTTTCCAATGGGTGCAAAAGTGCTTCAAAGTGTCCCGGGATTAATGGCTGAGTTGCCCTAGCGTTAGGTGCTTGGGCATTAGGGATTTCTGCGGTGGCAGGGGTTGCCGTGGCAATTGGAGGCCTTGAAGAATCTCCCGGTGCCTCTCCCATTAGCTTTCGGATTAGTGCTTGATTCCAACCAGACTTGGGTAGGGCCTTTTCATCAGTGGACTCACCCGGGACATGCATCTCCTTGCAAAGATTGGAAATTAAGCAAGGGAAGAAAAGATAACCCTTATCTTTTGAGCTGCATACAAAAATCTCATCGCAAATAATTTTTCCAATGTTAATGATGCGATTATGCAAAATAGAATGTATGAGCAAAAGACGTGGTATGTCAACGGTAGTATTGTGTGTGGAGGGCATTAAAGAAGTTTTAACAAACTTATTCCATAGTTTTGCCTCGGGTTTAAGCCGAAGGCGATTTACCGTGCCCTTGTATTTATCGTCGTTCCAATGAGTTCCCGGTTGAGTGAGTTCTTGAAGCACCTTGTCGAGTTGCTTGGGATTGATTTGGTCAACGAAGGCTTGATGCTCGTCCTTCTCAATGTAAAGTCCGTAAAAGGTGTTGATGCTTTCGGGACTTATAAGTATGGCCTTGTCACGAACAAAAACATAAGGATTATCCGGGTTAGGTGAGTGAGCATAGAATTCTCTTACCCATGAGATGTTACCCGTTTCGGTTGATGGCAAAAGATTTGCCACTTTTGATGTGCAATCCTCTTGAAGATGAATGGTTCAAGGCCAAATCTTGAGATCTGAGTATTCAAAGCCTTGTTCTTCATGAATCTTCCGCTTTCAAACTTGGATTGAAATCTTTCTTGAACCGCCGGTGTAGCAAACTTCTTGTATCTTGGTTCTTTGGAGGAACTTGGATGAACTAAAAGTTTAATCTTGGATGCCATGTATGATCTTGGTTGTGAGTAAAAACAAAGAAAAGAAAAGAAACTAAAAAGTTGCAAGATAGAAAGTAGGAATAGGTTAAGGGTGATGGGTTTTATAGAAAAGATAGGTGGGTGGGATTAGGGTTTAGGGGAAAACGAAAAAGGGTTTAGGGTTTTGTAGGAGTTGTCGACAAGGGTTTTGGTTAGGATGAATTGGAGGCTTTATATAAGCCTTAGATTCAGCCCATTAGTTTCCTTGTTGAAGATGTTTTCCTACTTGGTTTAGAATTCCTTCTTTATCTTGAACTTCCTTTCCTACAATTCAAAAACAAATCAAAGAAGGATTAAAATTAAAGATAAACTAATAAAGAAAATAAATAAAGTTGTGTAATAGGATTCTTAGACTTGGAAAAAAAATCTATCCTAAAACTACTAATAATCGGCAAAATAATAAAATAATAATAAAATAAAAAATCGGAAAAAAATGAAAAATAAATAATTAAATAATCGACAAAAACAAAAATAAAAATAAATAAAAATAAAAATAAATAAAAAAAAGTATATCAAAAGGGAGAGCATGCTCATGCATCTCCTAAATTGACCACTTCCTTGTTACGTTCCACATGGGCACCATTGTAGTGCTTCAATCTTTGTCCATTAACTTTGAATTCATGGTTGTCAGAGATGGACTTGATTATCACGGCGCCATGGGAGAATGGTTTGATGACTTCAAATGGTCCCGACCATCTTGATTTCAACTTTCCCGGGAAAAGTTTTAGCCGAGAATTGAATAGGAGAACTAGTTGCCCTGGCGTGAATTGCCGTGGCAATAGTTTCTTGTCATGCCATCGCTTTGTTTTCTCCTTGTAGATTCGTGCATTGTTATAGGCGAGTGCACGAAATTCTTCTATCTCATTGAGATCCATCAAGCGCTTTTGTCCGCACTTCCCAATCCATATTCACGGTCTTGATTGCCCAAGACGCCTTGTGCTCGATTTCCACCGTAGATGACATGTTTTACCATAGACAAGCGGAAGGGGACATACCTAATGGTGTTTTGAATGCAGTCGCGATATGCCCAAAGTCGTCATCTAGTCTTAATGACCAATCCTTCCTTGAGGGATTTACAACTTTCTCGAGTATTCCCTTCAACTCCCGGTTGGAAATTTCTGCTTGCCCGTTGGTTTGTGGGTGATATGCCGTGGCGATCTTGTGTGATATGCCGCGTTGCAACATCTTGGCAATTAGTCTGTTTGTCAAAATGCTTGCCCCGTCGCTGATAATTGCTCTCGGCATCCCAAACCGTAAATATGTTTTTCTACAGAATCGTTATGCGGTCTTGGAATCGCGTGTTGGGAACTGCAGCTGCCTCTACCCATTTAGACACATAGTCGACGGCGAGTAAGATGTAGAGGTTGCCGAATGAAGATGGGAAAGGTCCCATAAAATCGATCCCCATACATCGAACAGTTCCACCTCGATGATGTTCGAGAGTGGCATCTCATGTCGCCTAGAGATATTGCCCGTCCTCCGCAACGATCACATTGCTTGTAAAAGTCTTGGGCATCTTTGTACAATGTTGGCCAATACAAACCGGATTGCAAGACTTTGGCCATGATACGAGTTCCTCCAAAATGTCCTCCATAGGGTGAAGAATGGCATTGCCGAGTACATTCTCATTGCTCTTCTTGAGGACACATCGGCGTATAACCTGATCTGCACATTGTTTAAACAAAAGAGGCTCGTCCCAAAAGTAATGCTTAGCATCATGGAGGAACCGCTTCTTCCCTTGGTGAGTAATGCCATACGGAAAAATACCACAAACAAGGAAGTTAACTAAATCTGCGTACCAGGGTATTGCCGAGGCATGTGCTGCCGTAGTGTCTGCTCCCAAAATTGCCAAGGCGTGTGCGTCAAAGACTGCTGCGGCGTCGAGAGTTGCCGAGGCGTGTGCATCCATGGTTGCCGAGACGTCATAGGTTGCCGAAGCATCAAGGGTTGCCGAGGCGTTGAGGGTTGTCGAGGCAATTAGAATTTGTTCATCCGGGAATGCATCGCATATCTCTAGATCTGCGTCCTCCTCCCTATTGCGTTCCAAACGTGATAAGTGATCGGCCACTTGATTTTCTATTCCTTTCCTGTCCTTAATTTCAATATCAAATTCTTGTAAAAGTAATATCCAACGAATCAAACGAGGTTTAGCATCATTTTTAGCAAATAAGTATTTGATTGCCGAATGGTCCGTATGAACAATTACCTTTGTACCAATTAAATAGGATCAGAACTTGTCAAATGCGAAAACAACAACTAGTAACTTTTTCTCCGTTGTTGTGTAATTCACTTGAGCATCATTAAGAGTTTTACTAGCGTAGTATATCACATGGAATGTCTTACCTGTGCGTTGGCCTAGGACTGCTCTTACCGCGAAATCACTTGCATCACACATGAGCTCAAAAGGTAGCGTCAAACTGTGGAACGACAATGGGTGCCGAGGCAAGCTTTTCTTTAGGGTTTCAATGCTTGAGTGCAAGAATCATCAAAATCGAAGACTTTATCCTGTTCAAGCAGATTACACAAAGTTTTAGTGATTTTAGAAAGATTATGAATGAACCTCTGTAAAAAACCTCGCATGTCCGAGAAAACTTGAATTCCTTTAACCGAATTTGGTGGGGTAATCTCTCGATCACGTCCACCTTGGCTTTGTCTACTTCAATTCCCTTGGATGAAATCTTATGGCCGAGCACTATTCCTTCATCTACCATAAAGTGGCATTTCTCCCAATTGAGGACTAAATCCGTTTCTTCGCATCTTGCCAACACCCTCTCTAAATTGCCGAGACAGCCGTCGAAGTCATTACCAAAAACGAAAAATCATCCATGAAGATCTCAAGGAAGTCTTCGACCATGTCCGAAAAGAGCGCCATCATGCATCTTTGGAAGGTTGCGGGCGTTACACAATCCGAACGGCATCCTTCGAAAGGCATAAGTACCGTAGGGGCATGTGAAGGTTGTCTTTTCTTGATCTTCTCGTGCTATGGCAATCTGATTGTAACCTGAATAACCATCAAGAAAACAAGTAAAAGGGTTTACCCGCAAGACGGTCAAGCATTTGATCAATAAAGGGTAATGGGAAGTGATCTTTCCTAGTGGCTTTGTTTAGCTTTCGATAGTCCATACAAACCCTCCAACCGGTCACAAATCTGGTTGGGATAAGTTCATTATTTTCATTGCTTACCACCGTTATACCTCCCTTTTTCGCACACATTGTACCGGACTTACCCACGTACTATCGAAGATAGGGTATATAATGCCGGCGTCAAGCCATTTGATGATTTCTTTCATTACAACCCCTTTCATGGCATGATTCAGTCTCCTCTGGGCCTCAATTGAAGGTTTGTGATCATCTTCCAACAAGATCTTGTGCGTGCACACCGCCGGCTAATTCCCTTCAAGTCGGCAATTGTCCACCCTATTGCCTTTTTATGTAGCTTCAACATGTTGATCAGCTTCTTTTCCTCGCTTTCAGCTGTACCTTAGAGGAAATAATTACAGTAATGTATTATCAATCCCTAAGTATACATATTTCATTGCTCGTAATTGTTTCAACTCAAGAATTGGTGGATTTTCGATAGAGGGTTTTTCGATCTTACCTTCCTTACCCGAGTAGTCCAAAGGTTCAAAGTATGTACCGGTCGATTGACTAGCCAATTTGCCTCTTCTCGTTGTTCATCATCGACCAGTTCTTCATACTCCTCGGTTCCTCTTGATCGGCAATGTAGTTGCCGAGGCAACTAAATTCCTCATCGGTTAAACTCTGCCGTGGCATGAAGTAGTTGGCATTCTTCCGGATCATCGACATGCCTTAGTGTTTGGAACACATTTAGTTTTACCTGCTGGTCATTCACCCTCATTGTGAGTTCTCCTTTTCAACATTAATCAAAGTTCTCCCATCCGCTAGGAATGGTCTCCCGAGAATGATAGGCGCATGCTCATCCGCTTCACAATCCAAAACAATAAAGTCAGCGGGAAAAATAAATTTATCAACTTTTACCAAGATGTCCTCGATTTTTCCTCTGGATGCACATAGGATCTGGCTTTCTAGCTGCAGCATAATAATCATTGTAGGTCTTGCCTTCCCGATTCCTAGTTTCGAAAACCGATTTAGGCATCAAGTTTATGCTAGCCCCTAGGTCGCATAGTGCTTTCCCGACATAGTGATTTCCAATAGAACAGGTATTGTGAAACTTCCGGGATCCTTCAACTT
This sequence comes from Hibiscus mutabilis, assembly GCA_019671005.1. Lineage (NCBI taxonomy): Eukaryota > Viridiplantae > Streptophyta > Magnoliopsida > Malvales > Malvaceae > Hibiscus > Hibiscus mutabilis. The sequence goes on along the minus strand of CM033753.1, from coordinate 25,874,597 downwards.
GGGCGGCATGCGATTGTGCAACATTGCCATGCATCCCTCTCAGAAGACCACTGTTTCAAACTCTCCTAGCCTTGTTCTCTTGGACACAATGTCTTTAAGAAACTTGGCATAGTTTGGCATTTGTTCAATTGCTTCCACCAATGGCAAATTGATGTGGACTTGCTTTAGGATATCAAGAAACTTCTTGAATTGGTATTCTTGCTTTTGTCGCTTCAACCTTTGTGGGAATGGTGGTGGAAGTCGGATATCTTCTATCCTTTCATTGGTTTGAAACCTGAATGATGGCATTGCCGGGACATCCGAGTTGCCGATCGTTTTCAACCAACCGGTTGCCGAGGTGTGCTTATCGCAAGTTGCCGAGGCGTCTTTATCGCCGCGATTCTTAGAGGCATGTTTATTGCCGGTTGCCGCGGCAATTCCCCGGTTCAGCATCCGAGGCTTTGCCGCTAGGTTCGCCTTGATCTTTTGTGGAGTTTTGTTTGACGAGCCGGGTTTGAACCTCTCTAAGTTGTTGGCCACTTCGGTGGTGATTGCCTTACATTGCTCATGGCCGTTCCTCTTGCGACTTCAGTATCGCTAGGTAAACCTCATTGTGGTCTAGTGTTCAGATTTTGAGCAAATTGTCCGACTTGATTTTCCAATGATTTGATTGCCGCCTCTTGGTTTTGCAATCTCATCTCGGTCTGTTAATAAAAACATCAGTTCTTTTTTATGAAATTACTATTCTCAGCCATATAAGATTCAGTTTTCATCATAAAAGCATTTAGAGAATTTTCCAAAGAACTAGATGTTGTCGGTTGTTGCTTTGCGGCATTTGTTGCCGTGGGCATATTCTCTTTGGAATCTCGTTGCTTGTACATTCTGATTGTTCGGTTTAGAGCATTGTTGGGATTACTCCATGAAAATTTCGGTGCTTCTTCCAAGCTGGATTGTATGTATTGGACATCATGTTGTTGCCCGATTGTAATTCCCCACATAGAAGCTAGATTCGGATTCTCGCATACATTCGTAAGAATTGTGGTTATCGCCACATAACTCACAAAAAGAATCCATTACCTTGACTTCATGTGTGTTGTTTGGTTTTTGCATGTTCGGACCATCTTGGTTAAAGCGGCCAATTGTGCTGAAATTGAATCGATGATCCTAGTTCATGTATTGTGGCTTGGCGCCTAACTCCTCCTCTTCTAGTAGATGGGAATTGATAGTCATTCTTGGCCAGCCTGTTGAAAATTTGCATTGCTTCTTCCGGCGACTTATCTAGGAGTATGCCGCTGTCGAGGCATCTAGCATCATCCTTGTTGGTGTATTCACGGCGTTGTAAAACATTGTTACTTGAGTCCACACCGAATCCGTGTAAAGGGCATTTGTGTAGAAGTTCTCTATATCGCTCCCAAGCCTCGTACATGGATTCATCATCCGCTGCCGAAAAAAGAAGTAATGTCGCTACGGCTTATCGCTTAAATTTGTAGGATTAAATCTAGCAAGGAAATCACGACAAAGATCAGTCCAAGATGCTATGGATCCGGCAGAATGCTATTTAGCCATGCTTTCGCCTATCCTCGGTGAATAGGGGAATAATCTTAATCGTAAGACATCGGGGTGACTCCGTGTATCTTGAACGAGTTGCAAATCTCGAGGAAAGATTTCAGATGTTGTCATACATCTTCGATTCTTTGAGCCGCCAAATTGACCTATTGTGTTGATTATATTAAACATTACGGTTTCAACTCAAAGTGGTCGGCTTCAATTTCGGGTGCGACAACTCCCGGGTTAAGTCCATCAAGATCTTCTTCAAGATAGTCTCGAATAGTTCTGTTTCGTGCAAGAATCACTCCTCCTCCCGCTCGAACATCTTGATTAATATTGCCGTCTTGATTTGCCATTGCTTCTCTTATCCTTCGCCTAAGTCTTTGTAAGGTTCGTTCGATTTACGGATCAAAGGGATATTCTCGTGAAGTCGGTCTCGCCAGTCATATACCAATGCAAAACCAAAGTTTGTTAGCCCTTTGAATTTTAAACAAGAAAAATAAAAAGAAAGTGCAAGAAAGTAAAAACAAAGTCGCTATTGCCAATCCCGACAACGGCGCCAAAAAACTTGTTGCGCGCGTAATAAGTGCTACGCAATTGTGCAAGTATACACGTCGCAAGTTATAGTATAAAAGATATCGTCTCCACGGGATTGGTGCCACTTCAAGAATCTAGTCTCTTGCAATCGTAAAAAGTAAAAACACAAGTGAATGATTATAGAAGTTTTAACTAATAACTAATCTAGAAAGCAATTAAGTAAAAGAAAAGATGAATTCGAATGAGAAAGATAGGCTAGGTTATCGTGAGTTGAGGTGTGATAGCCGATTGGATTGTCTTGGTAAAAGAGTGCACGGGCAACTCAGTTGCTGTGGCAGCTTGCACGACGGGGTTGCCTTGGCAACTAATTGATGGTTGCCTGGGCGACTAGTTGGGCAACTACTTGGGCGATCGGGCAGCAACTTCAAGGTTCGGCGGAGCGTTCTTCAATGGTTTCTTCTTATCCCTAAGTCGAAACTCTAGCTACTTGTGCATGCCTTGATAATACATCCCTGCGTGAATCAAGGGTGAACAACAACCAATCTTGCACTCCTCTTAGCCGTTGAAATCCTTAACTTATTCCTAAGCCGGATTAATCTTCACCATCATTGGATTGAATAAAGATCATATTCATTCGTTTCTTGAATCTAACTCTCCCGATATTAGATAAATGGATGAAATCACGAGATCCTCTCCCAATTCACTTTCAAAACAATAATAAGAATCAAGAATGAATAAACCTTGAAATAGAAAAGTGCAAACTCTTATTACCTAAACAAAAACCAATAGTTTCTCACAACCACAAAACACAATAACCATAGCCAAGTAAATTTAGTTCATGGCTAGGTTCCAAAGAAACACAAGATAAACAATCCCTAGCATGAACCCAATCGAACAAGGAAGAAAAGATGAAGCTTGTCGAAAATTCCTTGCCCTAGATGCTTGCCGAAAAAATTCCCTTGCTTCCTCTCTTGGAGTTGTCGAAATTCCTCTTGCTCTCCCCCTAGAATTGTCGAAATCTCCTTGATATTTATAGGGCTAGGCCAAAGTCCTTCTTTGAGGAGGAGTTTGAGTTGGAATTAAATTATCTTTAAAGAATATAATTCTTTATTATAATTTTATTCCTATTAGAACTTCTCCTATCCTCTTGGAATTTAATTCTTCTTTAATCTCTGCATGGCAATCAAATTCCTTTGGGCTTGGACCTTGCTCCATGTCATCTTGGGCTTGTAAAATCATGAATTTCGACATCCATATTGCTTTTGGTCTTTGTCGACAAATGCCATGGCAACTGGCTCGGCGTCTCCTTCATGCACTGCCCTGGCAACTAGCTCGGCATATCCTTCATGCATTGCCCTGGCAACTAGCTCGGCATTGCTTTGGCAAGTGATCCTGCACATACACACACAAAAACACACCAAAGCAGCATCTATTTCCACAAAAATCACCAAGTTATGTAATCAAGCTCAACGATTGAAGGAAACATGGATTAATGCATGAATGGCTAACTATGCAACTAATATGAGCCTAAGTCTAACAATAATATGAGTAAAAAGGGTAAGAAAAATAGTACTTTTGAACACTTATCAGATTGCATCAGATATGCTAAGAGATTACACAAGTTTCAAATTTACGGGAACAATATTCACGTACCACCAGTACCATTACATGTGATAACTTCTCCCTGGCTTTTTCTCTATATGGGGCATGGATGTCATAGGACCAATCTCACCAAAAGCTTCTAACGGGTATCGTTTCATCTTCGTGGTCATTGATTACTTTACCAAATGAGTAGAAGCGGCCTCCTATGCTAATGTTACCAAATTCTGCAGTCAGTAGATTCTTAAAGAAGAAGATCATATGCCAATATAGAATACCAGAGAGGATCATATTTGAAAATGCATTGAACTTGAACAATAAGAGTATAAAGGAAGTATACAAGTAGTTCAAGATAAACCATCACAATTTAACACCGTACCGGCCACAGATGATGGGGCAGTGGAAGCGACCAACAAGAGTATTAAGAAGATTATTGGGAAAATGGCAGAAACTTACAAAGATTGGCACGAGAAGCTACCGTTTGCTATGTATGCTTATCGAACGTCGGTTAAAACTTCTACCAGGGTAACACCTTTCTCGCTGGTTTACGGAATGGAAGTTGTACTACCCATTGAGGTCGAGATTCCTTCTCTTCGAGTTCTATCCGAAGTAAAACTAGATGAAGCAGAATGGATCTAAGCCAGATATGACCAGCTAAACTTAATTGAAGAAAAAAATTGAAAGCCATTCGTATGGTCAGATGTACCAGAAGAGAATGATGAGAGCTTATGATAAAAAAGTTCGTCTTAGAGAGTTTCAAGTAGGAGATCTGGTGTTGAAAAAGATCCAACTTATACGGAATAATTTCTGAGGAAAATAGAAGCCAAACTAGGAAGGCTCTTATGTTGTGAAGAAGGCATTCTCAATAGGAGTGTGATTTTGGCTGAAATGGACGGTGGTGATTTGCCCAATCCTGTGAATTCAGATATAGCCAAGAAATATTTTGCTTGAAAAAGAAGGAAAAAAACAACAAAAACAAAAAAACACAAAAAAAAAACAAAATGAAAAAAAATGAAAATGAAAAAAGAGGAAAAGAAAAAGGAGGGTTTAAGATGAAAACCCGCAAAGGGTGTCTCGAAACCAAAGGAGGTTTTGAGTTGAAAACCCGAAATATGCGGCTCAAATTTTGGTTAAGGGTTGAGGCTGATGATGGTTGTGTTCTGGAAGCTTAGAGATCATGAGGGATGTTGCACCTTGACATATCAACAAAGCACTCGAGGTCTCATAAACATACATCAGGCTCGAGATAATTTTGCCAAGCTGGCTCAGAAGAGCCCATCCGCTTGATATTTGAGGCACCTAATTTTAATTTTCTTACTTTATGTATTTCCAATGTTTGCCATCTAAATTGGGAGTCATACCTCTAATGAAATTTCACTTTCATCCAACTTTATGCCCTTATTTATTCACATGAGCACTGTGCATTGTTATTGCGATTAGTAGGCTAATATTTCTATTGAATGCAAAAGGATTCTTTACATTGCTTTAGAAATATCCTTAAATAGTACATGAGGCTAGAAGCAGTTTCAATTGAAAAGATTTTTTCATTGGAAAAAGGCTTGAGAACAAGAAGTTGTCTCACTGAAATTACACACAGTCGTCCTTTAAAAAGGGGTTGTAACAGAATATGGGGCAGATGGTCACCTTGTGATATGGCACCGAATTGGAGCAAAGAGAGCATGACGTCTTGTACAGTTGGGCTAAGCAGAGCCATAATCAGCAAAATGAGATGCTAATCCAAGAGCGGTTGCAGAAACTCAAAAAAAACTTATGGATGACCTTTTGCATTCATAATTGCATCATTCATGCATTCATGTTTATTAAAATTGACATACTTAAAGTTAGGAGCATTTGATTCATGCTAATCATAGCATCCTAAAAAGTGTGTCCATAAAGCAAATTCTACAGGATCTGTCTCTCCAAAAAATGGTGTAACAGATCAACCCAATCAACATCGTCTCCCTGAGGTTGCAGTGGAACGAATCCAGCATCAATTTTATATCCTTGAAGTTGCAGTAGAAAGATTGAAGCTACAACCGTTCATATCCTTGAAGTTGCAGTGAAATAGACACAACATCAACATCGTCTCCCTGAGTGGAATGGGCACAACTTCAACATCGTCTCCCTAAGGTTGCAGTGGAACGAATTCAGCATCAATTTTATATCCATGAAGTTGCAGTGGAAAGATTGAAGCTACAGCCGTTCATCTCCCTAAAGTTATTGTGGAATGGGCACAACTTCAACATCTTCTCCCTAAGGTTGCAGTGGAACAAATTCAGCATCAATTTTATCTCCTTGAAGTTGCAGTGGAAGAATTGGAGCTATATCTGTTCATTTCCCTGAGGTTGTAGTGGAATAAACACAACACCAACATCGTATCCCTGAAGTTGTAGTGGAACGAATCCTGCATCAATCTTATCTCTCTGAAGTTGAAGTGAAAAGATTAAAGCTACATCATTCCATCACCCTGAAGTTGCAGTGGAATGGACAAAACTACAACAACTGACCTAGCTCTTTGAACTTTCAATAGAGTGGGTCACACATTCATCAGAAGATGAAACTAAACATGTTTTGCTTCCCCAATACCCATTTTGAAGATTTTGCTTCCCCAAAAGTGACAGGGTGGATCAATCAAGGAAGAAGACCTACGTTGAGAAGAAATAAAATATGCCGAAGAAAGAAAACATGCGTTGAAAAAGGAAAAGCTCAGCTAAACCGAACATGAGTGGCTCTATTATAGTCTTTGATCCATTGTCGTTACACAACAATGAGCAAAGAGGGGCAGCTGTAATAGACCTAATATAATCAGGCCCTAACTAAAGCCCATTACCCTAACTAACTAACTAAACCCAAACAGATACCCAAATACATTGACCCATTAACCAAACCCGACCCATATTATCCTAACCCTAATAAAAAAACCTAAAAACCTTAATACCAGTCTCTCAGCCGCCGCTACTGCATCAAGCCTCCGATCAAAGCCGCACTACCATTTTCCACGGCCGCCGCCACCCAAGCCGCTTGTCATTGTTTCGAACTATAACCCCACCATTTCAAACCAAATCCCCAAATCTGTTTCAAATCCAAAAACTCTAAAAATAATAATAACCCTAATCCTAGCCTAATCTGACCACCCATCATCATCATAAGCCGTCGCACCCTAGTCTGCTACTCAACCGCGCCCTATCTAAGAAAAAGCCTGAAAATCCAGGATTTGCATCAAATTGACACTCCCATTTTCCCTCTATATATATATGTATGCAATCCAAAACAGAGAGAGATTAGATGAGAGATAGAGAGGGGAAATATTAGAGAAAAAAGTCTAAAAAAATAAAGAGGATTCCGAATCAAAAGCAAAAAAAGAGGTAAAGAAAATACCTATATTTCTCCTTTTTTGATTCGAATATTGAAGGGTTAAGCATCGTTTCATCTCTTCCCGAACCTATGGTCGCCGGAGGAGTCATCTTGCTCCAATGACGGCGGCGCGGTGAGAGTTATTGAACCCTAGGGTTATTTGTTTTGAAATTTTCAAAGAAAAATGGGAATGGCTCGGGTTTTTGTTTATTTGCTGGGAAAGAATGAATTTTTTTAGGGTAAAACCATTTAAGCCTAGTTCCAAACGGCATCGTTTTAGGCGCCTATAACACGGCCCAAAACGGTACCGTTTCATCTCTTGTACCTGCACCGGTGACCCTCAAAGAAGGATCTGCGAATTTTTAATGGAAATGAGATAATTGCGTTGTGGCCTTTTCGCTTTCTATTTCCTTTTATTTTTGTCCTTTTACGTTTGGTTTATTTACTTTCTGCATCTTTTAATTTCATTTATGTTGCAATTTAGTCACTGTAATTTCAGTATTTAATTTCCAGCATTTTAGTTCTTTAAATTTACGTTTATTCCCTTATATTTTGCATATGTTTCATTCTAATCCAGTAGGTTCACATATATGCCATGTAATTTTAATATTGTTGCATTTTAGTCCTAATCTTTAGTTTCATGTATATTATTATAAATCCATGTATTATTATTATTATTAGGTATATATAATATACTACTAGTATTATTATACAAAGTAGTTTTTTTATATATTATTTATATTAATATCATATAAAATATATGTATATATGTTTTTTATATCTATTGTTTATATTTTATATATAATATTTTATATTTCTATACTTTATACATTATAAGGTTTTATGTATATTTATAAAATAAAATATATTATTTTGTTTAATTATAACATGTATAGAATATAATAATAAATATTTATTTTTGTAAATATATATAAACTTCTAACTTAATACATATATAAGTATATTTTTGGTAAATATAAAAATAAATATTTTTTATCTTAAATATTATATTTTAGGTATATATCTATAAGTAATAGTAAATAAATATTTTTGTAAAAATAATATATATATAAATTATCAACTTTGATATGTATATTTTTTGTGATAAATATGAATATTAAAAAATATTTCAACATAGGTGATATATTAAGTATATAAATACATATACGGTACATTATAAATGGCATCATAATCTTTAGATAAGTTAAGGATTAAGGTGATATTCTTTTATTTAGGGGGTTCGAGAATTAGTGTCCCGGGCGTAAATGAATGCGTCCTTCTCGATACCCCTAAATAAAAGAATATCCTTACCATTTTAGGATACAATATTTAAGGGGATTTTCTATTATTTAGAATAGTCGAGAAATCATTTTCCGGGCATAAAGGATGTGAAAATCTCGGTTATTCTAAATAACGGAACATCTCTTTAAATATTTAGAAATTTTCATGCATTTAAGAATCGTATTTTAAATTTTATTCGAATTCAAAATTTCCAACGCTAAGACCTTAAATATTCGACTAGGTACCAATTTTTGGGCGGTGTGGGGGTGCTCATCCTTCCCCATCCGTAACCGACTCCTGGACCTAATTTTTTTATCTCTGGTTTTATCGATGTCCGGTTTACTATTTTTTAAATGATCGGCGGTGACTCCACATTTTAATTTCCAAATCGGGCAGGGTTTTTCAAACATATTAAAATAATTAAAAAGAAATTTTAAAATCGAATAAAAAGGGAGCGCCAGACAGATTTCGGTGATTACACCTAAACTCCAAACCCTAAACCATAAATCATGAACCCAAAACTCTAAACCCAAAACATGAAACCCTAAATTATGAATCCAAAACCCTAAATCCTAGAACTTGAACTCTAAACTCTAAACCTTAAATCTTAAATTCTAAAAATAATATAATAATCAATGTCAAAACAATGATAAAACATAAAGCTAGAATTTTAAGGGTAAAAGGGTACATTTATGCATAACACTTATATTTTAACTTTATCAAAAATTTCACAACCAAACACCTTGATAAAATAACAACCATCTTTCATCCATCTTTTTAATACACAAGTATTATTTAATACAACACACTTCTTTTACTTTCGATGTACCAAACGAGGCATAATTTCAAGAACCCATTTTTTATGCATCAATTTCGATTTATGTCTTTCCATTTTCATTTTTCTGTGAAACAAAAAACTCTAAACCTCAAAAAATTATAAAAACACTCTAATTGATAAAACTCATTTATACAAAAGTGAAATCAAGACTCCAACTCTAAAAAATAAGTCCTAAAACACTTCGATTTCATTTGTAATAACGAGCTGAGTAAAAGAAAGTTACAGAGCTTAAAGAACTCATCAATAAAGATAACGATTTTTAACGAACGAACTGGAAATAATTACAGAATGAAACGTTAAACATTTATTTTAACAAAAAGTTTAGATATCTAAATAAAAATATATATTTTAAAATAAAATAATTAAAAATATTTTTTGAAAATTGAGGATAGATTTATATAAAATTTTTATAAATAACTTGTTAAAATTATTTTTCATAAATAGATTATTTGTAAAAAATAGAAGAAAAATATATAATAATTAAGCGAATAATGTACATTCCCGATACTGTGTGACTCGAGCCTCACTCTAAAGTTGTTGTTGTTATTGATATTTGTGCTTTTGCATAGATGATCTAATGAGATCTCGGGTATGGTTGGGCCTTGTGTTCTATATATGATGAGAGCATACGTTTAGGCGACTAGTGGTAGTGCACGTGTTTATCTTATCTCTCCTTATTGCTCATACTAGCTTGCATGCTTATGTTTATGATTAGCATGAAGTATAGTAGAGTAGATGTGTAAAACTGAGCTTTTTAAGCTCAGCGCTGGAATCATTGTTTCTGTGTGTAGGTTGATCGTCAAATCATAAGAACGATGAGCACTATCAGTATAAAATCCCAACATAGGGTGATTTTCAGAGTACGATACTTGTGTTTAGTGGGTTGTGTATTCATAGGACCTTATGTGGTGGAGTTTGTAATTCTTATTTTGGAAATTGTATTAATCAAGTTGAATGTTCAAATGTTTTAAATTAAATTAGAACTCATTTGTAACATTTTAATCATATATATATATATATTTAACTGTTGGCTTTAAATGTTTTCAAAAAGTATTTTAATTAGGCTAAACCAAGTTATAAAATTTTATGGTAACAGGTTGGGCTTAAAGGCCCAAATATGAAATTCGGGTTGAGGGTGTTACATTTACTGGTGTCAGAGCTTAGGTTTAGCAGGTTCTAGGAAACCCCGTGGTGGTATAGGTGTTTTAGTAAGGTGTCTAGTGAATACAAGCCCTTAAATTAAGTTCGCACTCCTTAAAAATAGAATCCTGGTGATGTATCCAATGTTGCAACATTAAGATGGTTATGATCGTGGTCGAGTGGGCCGAGTTAAGTGTTGAGCCGCTCATGGGAGTGATTTTGGGGGCGAGGTCTCCCTAGACTGTTAAGATATGAGTTAGTCGAATAGCATCGAAGTCGAGGATATATCCTTTTTTCGTCACCTGAATGGTGTCTTCGTTGTGTGTTATAGTTGTTCAGCATCCTTCAAATACATTTATGATAGTTTATGGCAAAGAATCTTAATCATTATGCGTAAATAACATTTGTGATACGGGTATGGATAACCCACTTTTGAAATCGATTCGTGGATGCACATTAGTTGGAAGACCCTATGTTCACTTAAAAAGAGTCTTGATGATACTTGGGAAGTATCATCACCCTTCTCAAGGGTGTTTCTCGGAGATAGCGGATTTAGGATCCACTAGTTTGTTAGAAGTTCTACAGGTTTGATAGAGCTACCTTCTTAAGAGTTGTTGCACCTTGGAAATTGATTTGGTTAAATCAAGCGCGACGCTAGGATGTAATGTCAAGAGTTATGCTCGAGGCTTCGAGACCTCAAGGGAACCCAGCCTTTGGTAGTGAGAATGTTGAACTGTTGCCCATTCGACATGATTTTCATAGTGTTCATTTAGAGAATAGCACAAAGGGGTTATGGGACATGTTTGACCATTCGATATATGTCAATATGGATGGTTCAACATTTGAGAGCTTTCGCACTAATAGAGTATCCGTTTGTGCTTCTTGGAAAAGTCGTCAGGACTTTCTCCTTGTCAAAAATATGAGTAGATATTGAGGCAAGGCCACGTTGAACATCGGTTCTCATCTTTCTTGTCAAGGGATACTGGCCCAGTTGAGGGAGTCAGAGATTCAGTTGTGAAGGTGCAACTAGAACGAGGTTTCTTTTGTCTGAGTGTTTTGCCTAAGGGAGAACTGGGCTTGTTCGCTAGTAAGAAGTTAATTCGCCGAGGTGATGCTTAAATTATTGATAGCTTGTTAAGTGACAATGAAAGGCTATTACTTGTCTCCTAAGGTGGATGTCTCGTTTAACCGATTTGTGAAGTACCCATGTATTTTTCCAAGATTGGTTCGAGAATGAGATGCTTATGGTTAAAGTGTTGGAGGCTAGTAATTTCAAAATGAATTTTAGAATGAGGGTTTCTTTCTTTAAGGCATATTGTGGTAACATTTGATGTCTGTAGTGATGTTTGAGATGTTTCAATAATGATAGGGTGAGGCCACTATATTGTCTCTCGAATATAAGTTTGATGTTTTGCTTGACACGAGTGAATGATACAATCCTGCTTGGACACTTACTCATTCTTATTCTTTTCATAATGATGAAAGAGGATGGAGCTTCTATTTTCCTCACACGTCTTTATATTTTTTTATATTTATGCTGCATGTTTCATTCATACCATGCTATGCTTTAATCATTGTATTCTGCATATCATGCATGTTCATGTCCTTAGCATATTCTATACTATGCATCTTATATTAGAATATATGTTTTATACCTTAGTCCCTATATTATGTATATTATATGATTAACATAAGTATTCTATGATTCACATATTTAATTATGTTATATTAAGTCATTTCATGCATATCTATATGTTACACGTCTTATGCATATGTTTAGGTTGCATTTGCATACTTAGCATAGGCGTGCATCAGACCTTCATTAAGTTTCCAGCTTCGTTTTAGCTCATTTATTTGTTTGCATGTGTAACGCCCTGAAATTGGGCCTAGATGTGGACCGAATCGGGTAAGTGGTTTGGAAGAACCAGTTTAGGCAATTCAAATAGTTTCAGGAATTTTATTTTATAAAATTGATTTTTGGGTAAATAAAATATGGAAAATACTAGAAATTACTTAATTAATATTTTAAGTAATTTGGTGAATTCAATTTGAGGGAATTAAATCTGATTTTAAGACAATTTAGTCTAGTGACTAAATTGAAAGTTTTCAAAACTGTTTTTGGTGACCAAATCATAAAAGGGTCAAAACTTAGAATCTTTAAGGAGCTATTTGACCAATATTTTTCATCAGATTTCTCTCTTAATTTAGGCTATTTTTAATTTTTAAATGGTTTTATAATTAAATAAAAGGGAATTTATTAAAAGGATTTTAATTGCCAAAATTTCTTTCTTAGGTAACTACTTTTCATCCAACTTTTTTCTCTCAACTTTCTCAGCAACCAAACTAGGATTTCTACTCTAAAAATTCCAGGAATCAATTCATATTGATTTCCTTTTGATTTCTAATTGATTTCTTCAAAGTTCTATAGCAAAATCTCTTTGGATTTCATCAAAGCTTGGCCAATTAAAGGAGAAATCAGCAATTAAAGGTGATTTTCGTTTCTCTCCTCTAATTAAAGGTTCTTTATTGAAGTTCCCAAGTTCTTGATCCTTTGTTACTAATTTATGTTAAGGAATTATGATTTCAACATGGATTTAATGTTTAAATTGAGTTTTCTTGGAAAATTGTTGGAAATTGTTTTGGATCTGTTTTGGTGATGGATCTAATTGAGTTAGATCTCTATTTGGATGTGTTTTAATCTTGAAAGAATTGATTAATCAATGTAATCCCGAAACAATGTGAATTGTTAGTTTTCTAGGTTGGATATAGTTAGTTTTTGGGGTGATCTTGTTGTTGTAGTGTTGTTGGAGGTATAAGGACGTGTTTAAGATGTTTTTAGATGTTAATTGATGTTGCTAATGTTCTTGAATAGTTAGATGTTGGCTGGGCTTTGTTTAGATAAGGTTTGGTGGTGTTCTTGATGGTTTTAGGAAGGTGTTGGGTGGATTCTTGGGAGTTGAGGTTGTGCTTGTTGGTTGCTGGAGGTTTGTGTTACAAAGATGTATTTTAATTCTCTATTTTTGATTGGGTAAAGCGGGGGAGTTGAATCCTTTGGCTTTTGGAGAAGGCGCGGAAGCTTGATTCGAGCATTAACAAGCAAGCGTTGGATTGTTGGTGAGTGGAAAAGTGTTTTACTACTATTAAAAGGTTTTAAAAGGAGTTGTGGGGTTTAGATAAAGTTTGATACACTTATCTAAGTTTGGAAGTAAGTATCGGTTGAGCTTTTTCTCGATTTCGATTTTGCAAAATGAAATCCCATGCACATGTTGATAGTTTTATTTACTCATTGTATTATGCATGTTTTGAAAGTGAAAATTGTTGCAAATGAGCATAGATGATGACTTTTGGGAATGGCGTATGGTTTATGAAAGTATTCTTGAGATTATTAAAATACATGGTTTAATGTATTTGTGTTGGTTTAATTTGATGCATTTGTAAAACAGTGAGGTAGTGTTGTTTATTGAATATATTGGCAAGTGGTTGTGTTTAAAATGTTATTGGATATAGTTGGCTAGCCATAGGGTTTAGAGTGCACTATAAAAAGTCGCCTCATGTGTGTCGAGGGGTGTTAAGTGTCCGTAATCTCCACCATGGGAACCATAGCAGTTGAGGTGGGTAAATATTTTGTTTTCTCCCGCTGGTGGATTTATACATCCAAACCATGGAGGTGGGTAAATGTTTCGTTACTCCGGTTTGAACCGTTGAGGTAGGCAAGTGTGCTGTTGCTCCAGTTGAGGTATGTATGTGAAGTGGTTGTGAGAACCACTTGAGAAATCAATGTATCTGATGTGTTTTATGAAATGAAAGGTTGCTGGTTTTGAGTCACTGGAAAGCCAATATATGAGATAATGTATCATGTAAAATGGATTATGTTTGTATAATGAGATTTATACATGTGTTACTCTTTAAGCTTGTTATAAAGGTGTTGTAATGTGAAGCTTAAATTGAGGTAGAGATTGAATCCATGATACATGTGTTGAAAATGATTTAAATGTGCATAATTGAGATGATATGAAAAGAATGAGATGTTTTGCCATGAGATAATTACATGTGATTTGATACAAATGTTTTAAATGCATTGATGAGTATTTTTGCGATTCCCTCACTAAGCTTATAGCTTACGCTCTCTTTTCCTCATTAATGCAGAGAAGTAGCTTTCTCGGGCAGCACGTAAGCAAGGGAGGATCTAAGGAATGTTTCATTACAAAGAATGGTTTTATATGCGCTAAGTAGTAATAAGAAGGCAATGTGACCGGGTTGTTTTAGGAGATGTATTTGAGTTACTCCCTGTTGTATAAGTTTGGATTAATGTTTTGGACTTGTTTGATGCTTTATATTTGGTTATGAGGGGTTGGGAGACAATAAGCATGCTTGGGTAGAAATCATGCTCATGGGAGATTGTTTGAATGTGCCATGCTTAGTATAGTATCATTCTATGTTGCTATGTTTGAGAATTGGCTGTTTGTGATGCCATGTGATGATTAGAGGATGAATGTAGGGTGTTAGATTGAGCCAAATGGTCATATGTTGGACCTAGAAGTCATTACAGGTCTTACCGTACCGGTACATGCTTTCAGGTTTCTGTACGTGAGGATCTGTCTCGGCTCATAATGCTCGAAATAGCCTTGGTGTACCGATACGCCTGGTAACCGTATTGGTACGCATAGTGGTGTAATAGTGATGGTGTCAGTACACGGGTTACCGTATCGATACGGTCTTTGGCTACTAAAATTTGAATTTTCAAAACACACAAGCCGTACCGATACGCTTAAAGACCGTATTGGTATGCCCTTTTCCTTTAGTGCCGTTTTGATACGCATGACACTCATACCGGTACGCTGACCGTTAATTCAGTTGAGATGCTATCTGATGTTTGAAATCTTTGCATTTTGGTCCGTGTTTCTTAATTTTGCAATTAAATGGGTTTGAATGGTCGTTTTGAGTTGAGATTTAACATGAAGGCATGAAACATGACTAATCGAGGATTGGTAACTTTAATTTTATGAAAGCTCTTAAAATATTGAAAATTATGTTTTAGTCCCTATAAACTGTTTCAATCGTAGTCTCTTCGGGGTTTATTTCGGTAAACCTTAATGTAGCTCGCTAGGTTCTCTCTTGCAACTAGACCGAGTCAAAGGGGTTACAACATGTTTTCTTTAGGTGCAAGGCCATGGCATAGAAGCTAGAGCAACTCATGGACGATGGATGGCAGCTCAAGGAGCTAAAAAACTGCTCAAGACATAAGAAGGTTAGCTATACACGGGAGCTGAAAGTAACTGAATGAGAGTTAAGGACCAGGTAGCTGACCAGTGGAGTGTAGCTAGCTAGATGGAGCTGGAGTGTGAGCTAAGTAGCTGGAAGGACACTAACTACCTAGCTAAGGACCTAAGTGAAGCTAGCTGCCATGAATGGACACCTAGCCATTCGGCCAATGAGGGAAATCATCATATTGACACCCAAAATAGTCGAACCAACACAAGCATTTCAGCCAAGCCTCACATCCATTCATCTTGGCACCAACTTGAACCATCGCATACACTATTCGGCCTTGAAGAGTTCTTTTCATTTAAGACATGTATTTTCAAAGAGGCATCAATCCTAGCCAAACCATTATATTTCCATTCAGCTATGCCCTTTCATTTCCTATAAATAGTCATTGTAATTGGCATTTGCACACATCTCATATCTTTTAATCAGATTACCTTTTGTGAGAATTTTCTCTCTTCAAGTTCTTCATTGAACTTTATCGACTTATCAATTACTTGTACTTGTGGCATCACCATCATCTATTTCTATCTTGATACTTATGGTTCTTTGTTCTTTTATAACCAACGGGTCAAAGTCCTTGTTACCGCCCAGACATTAAACTCATAAGGCTAGGGGTTTTGCTTTCTATAGCATTGTTTCTACCTTAGTTTCTTGTTCATACTATATATTCCCAAACACCATCATCATCTTTCTTTCATCAACCATTACCACGCCTACAAACAGCCTCATCGCCTTCTTACAAATCCATCCTTATTTTCTTTATTTTCAACCTACCCTTTCACCCTTACATCACCTACCTTTAAACCTTCTTTTTGAAGCCTATCTTACTTGCAGAAATACTTGTTGCCTTCCTAGTCCTACAATCAAATGGAGTCGTCTTCAACAATAACCAACGAGAGTTAGGACGTGCTACATCAGTGAATGTATGAGGAATATAGAAATATAAGCATTAAGAAGATAATTACTTAAATGACCTTATGTACGTGAGAGGTTAGTTACAGTGTGATCAGGTAAGGAGGCAAGGTTCGAGACTTCATAAATGCTTTTGAATTGTATCACAGTTTCCTTAGAACTAGGCGATGAACATTAGAGGAGATTCAAGCTTCTTAAGATCATTTTGTTCGTGATTGTGGTGTTGACTCAAATGGAGTCGAGGGAGATTTTGAAATCTTCGAGAATGTTTGTTATTTTGACAATGAAGCATTTTGTACAAAAAAAGGAAAGGGTGTGCCTACCCCAACAACGAGAAATTTTAGGCACTTGATCTTTAAGAAAATTGATATTTGGACAATGATATGAGTTGAAGTAATTGAGAATTGTTGATCGTGTGATTGAACACCATCTAAGTAAGGTGAACTTGTTAAGTGATGGTCATGTGAATGAGTACTGATACTAGCTCTATACGATACTGGTAATCGATTTATTTGGTGTTGGTACTAATCGGTCAGTATCGGTACCCATGTGTTTTATTGGTTAAGATTCAAGTTAAGGATTGGGTAACTTTGGAAGCCGCAGAAGTAGCATCTGATTGTAATTAAGAGGATACAGTGTTATGATTAAACCTAGGTTCGATGGTTTTTGATGGACTTTGAGATCTTGTTATAGGTGTTTTAGAGAAAGATATATCAAGGCAAGAGTCATATATAGTACAGTGGTCAGTATATGGTGAAATTTAGAGCGACAGTTTGTACCAAACTTTCGTTGTGTATTTTGAAAGACAATGTGGAGTCGTGTGTTTGAGATAGTGATAAGTGTTTGACTTGCCATCGGTTGAGAATTAAACATTGAGTTCCTCAGAGTTATTGTGATGCTTCGATGTTCCTTAGTGGAAATTAAATAGATGACCGCGAATCTTGTAAAGGATTTGTGAGTGCACAGTTTTGATGGGATTTCGATGAGTAATGGTATATTCTTTGGTAAGTATTGTTCGTTATTTTTTAACAAAGGCGAGATCCAGATGGAAAGTCTGCTTGGATTGATTGTGGGTTGGGTTGTACGACACTGTGATGTGTACATGCTACCTTCTAACATGAGATTCAAGGTTTGTGATAGAACCTTATCCCTTGGTGGGATTTCATACGATGACGGATCCTAGTGAGGGTACATATGACGTGTTTTCCAGACATGTTATAGTTTGGAGTGTAAGACTATTGTGTGAACCGAGTTTGTGGGAGCTGTATTAGTTATCATTTGATGTAAAGCATGTTGAGATCTAAGGTCAGCCTTGAGACATGTAGAGACATTTTTTATTTTAGAAGTCTTGCACCGGGCAAAAATGATATTGATAGGGGATGCCATCAAAGATTGAGTCACCTACGGGGAGGCACCATGGGAGGAATAATTTTATTTTAGTTATAACGACTACTCGATCCCTATGTTTCCTTTTATCATGCGAGGTTGTAGAAGAAATTTTGTTGTACACCAACCTTTTGGGGTCTTACCGTATCAGTTGGATCTTTATGATGGCCAATTTGTGTGACGATTTTGTCAAGGTACCGTTGGGTTTATTGTATGCCTTTAGTAATGCACCAAGCGAGGATAAATTCCTTCTAGATGAATAAATAGTTGAGATTATATTTGCACCATTAGATGACAAGGGTTATATTTGATAAGTGATGAGATCAGAGTAGCGCAGCGGGAAATATTTGAGAACGCCGAAAAGTTATAAAAGAATTAGCAACTCTTTTGTTTTATGTGTACAAATTTCGAGGATAAAATTTTCTTTAAGGAGAAGAGAATTATAATGACCCAATTTTGGGTTTTGATGTGGGTCTTGGATTTGTATTTGAGTATTTTAAGATTAAAGTTTTAAATTACGAAAGTCAAATTGGAAACTCAATTAAATTGATTCTTGGATTGATTCGAATAAAGATTTTAAGTTCGAGTCTAAAGGCGAGAGCAAGGAGAAAGACATATATCTAATTATTTTTTGGGCCCTTATATTGAGATATAAGATGTTTGAATTTTAAATAGAGGATGAGATAAAAAAAGTAAAAAGGTGGATGAAGAGAGAGATAAGAGGAAAAGAGAGAAAAAGTTTGAACAAGGAGTTTTGAAACTCTGATCTATCGAGATCCAGTCGTCCGTCATCGATACCTCTGCTGTCATTGTGTTTATCTCGTCGAGGCGAGTTCGTCAGTACTAGTGGCTTTGTCATCGAAGTTGTCGTTTGAGGGGGTGAGAGAAAATAAAATTTGGGTTTTTGAGTTGGGGTAGTTTGAGAGCTCAAAACGAGAAATCGAGGCCACTATCGTGCTCACAGGCGTTGAAAGAGTCAGAATAGAGCCGTGCAGTTTTTGTTCTGCCACCGCACACGCTGTTGCCTATGCGTGGGTGACCTCTAGCCGCAAGTAAGGCAACTGCTTATCAGGCCTGCATAATTAGGCCAGCCGTTTGAGCCGGCCTACTGAGTTGAGCCACATGACCAATGAACTGCCTGCATATAAACCGAGCCCGTCTGCCAAGCTAGCCCTTCGAGCCGAGCTGAACTGCTAACTGAGCCGCCGTTGACTGGCATTGACCATTGACCAACGTTGACTTTTTCTGATAGACATTACTCAGGGGGTTTCTTGATATTCTAAGTTTGTTGGCGTAGCCCGTTTTGCAAATTCAAACTCTGTAAGCTATTTTTACGCATTTTTATCCCCTAAAGTAGTCCGATAATGTGAAATAGCTTATGTAGTTGTATTTGTTTTATCCGAGGGATTTGTGGACTCGAATATTGGGTTTAAAAAGTTGAATGGAGGAGCTTGGATAAGGATATATCACTTTGGCTTAAGGTTAGTACACCTCGAACTCCTATTGCTTCATGAGCATCATAAATGTGATTACATTGCGTGTTAGTGCCTGCAAAATAGGTCGATGATAAATAAGCATATTGAGAGACATCTATCATGAAACTTGATATATGTGCGAGGCATGATGATGTTACGAATATGATGGGACTCATGGAGGCTTTAGAGACCGTGTAGGGTCATTTGAGATGCTCGTATAATTATTCGATGATTGTTTGATTAGTTGATAATTTTGATGTCTTGTATGTTTGTTCGAATAGATTTACGTGATTTGATGAGAATTATGCTTAAGGGATAAATACTCAATTAAATGATTATGAAATCGGTAATTAATATTAATTGATTAAATATGTTAGCAAACAAACCTTAATGACTTTCAGAAGCTTTAGAGATTGACTAAAGCGTTGTAATATCGTGAGCGGGGTATCTATACGAGCTTTGACCATACCGGTACGTAATTGGAGGCCGTATCAGTATGGGTTGACCCATACCAGTACTTGTAGAATTAAATATTTCCAACAAGCGATGTCTGTATCGGTATGCGTGTGAGTACCGGTACCTACTAAACAAAATAATCTATAATGCTAATAAAAAGATGGAAATTGAATCGAGATATTAATGAGATAATATGGATTAATAGAGATAATTAATGATGATGATTAATGTACACTTCAATAATGTATCAGCAAGTTGGTAAACTTAAATGGGTGACTTGATAATTGATAAAAACTATAGAGTTCGGTAATCATGTAAATGTTGTGCGCTGTATGGTAGACGTGTCTATGTTGTATGCTGAAATGGACACCTTGTGTGGTTGAGTCACCTTTGATTGATGGGATCCAAATACTCAGTGAGAGTGTTGCAACACCATGGTTAAAGATACATAATGAAGGTTACCGATGCTATGTGACACAGGCTTCATTCGAAGATACTCAAGGGGAGATTCCAAGTATGGGTGTATGTTCTGATGCTATGTGACTTGCCCTCACCCAGGGTGTATGTTCTGATATTGTGTGACCCGGCTTCACCCGAAGAGTGTACGTTTCCAATGTTGTGTGACCTGGGCCTCACTCTAAAGTTGTTGTTGTTGATATTGTTGCTTTTGCCTAGATAATCTAATAAGATCTCGGGTATAGTTGGGCCTTGTGTGCCATGTGTGATAAGAGCATGTGTTTAGACGACTAGTGGTAGCACCACATATTTATCTTATATCTCCTTATTGCTCGTGCTAGCTTGCATACTTTTATTTATGATTAGCATGAAGTATAGTAGAGTAAATATGTACCACTAAGCTTTGTAAGCTTGGCGCTCGGGATCATTGTTTCCGTGCGTAAGTTGATTATCGGATCATGGGATCGATAAGCACTATCAGTACAGGATTCTAGCATGTAACATCCTCGACATAAATGTCACATTTGGGACTCAAGTCCAAACCCAAAACCATAAAATTTTTCAAACTGGATCAACCCAATAAGTAATTCACAAAAACATTAAAAACCAACGATTCAAATAAATATATATGAATAAATAAAATGTTACAAATGAGCTTCAATTTAAATTTAAAACAATTGAATATACATTTTAAATAGTACAAATTCAAATAATAATTACAGAGTGAAAAATTGTAAGGTCCTATGAACACATAGCCCACTAAACTCAAATATCGTACTCTGCAGATCACTATGTGCTAGAATCTTGGCCTGATAGTGTTCCTCGATCCCACGATCCAATGCGCAGCCTACGCACGGAAACGACGATTTTGAGCGCCGAGATTACAAAGTTTAGTGGTACACATCTACACTACTATACTTCATGCTAATCATAAACGTAAGCATGCAAGCTAGTATGAGTAATAAGAAGAGATAAATAAACATGTGGCGCTACCATAATCGTTTTAACACATATCCAGCATAATTGCAACATCACAAATATCACAAGCATATCAATACTGCAAATAAGGAGCGAGGTCCAAATATCACCCGATACTGGGAAACCCACCCATGCTCGGAATCTAATATCGAGTTGCTCGAAATCTCACATCGAGAAGTATACTCAAAATCTCACATCGACTCTTCGCTCAAAATTTCACATCGAGCATGTATACTCAAAATCTCGCATCGAGTCTTCGCTCAGAATCTCGCATCGAACGGGGCTCAGAATCTCACATCAAGTAATCATCATCACCCGGAATCTTACATCGGATGACCTTTATTTCATAACTTAAAATCTCATATCGAGTGGCCTTCATGCGTTGCAACACTCACTCACTTGGTATTCGGATCCCACCAAACAAAGACTCATAACAAATCAAGTGCCCATACATGGCACAACCACATATGATCTACCAAGGATCTATACAAGTGTCCTACCTGGCACACAACGTCATACGACCCACCATGGGTCCCTATCGCATGGGCATTGTCCCACTTTAGGGGATCGAGCCTCCGTTTCTCAATTTGAGCCCTCTAACCCCTTCAACAACAACCCAAAACTTCTCTCTTACCTCCTCTGACAGTGGTGATGCTGGTATCAGTAGACTCATCTCGGCGAGATGAAAACAATGACGGTGATGGTGTCGCGATTGGATGATTGAATCTTCGTAGATCAGAGTTTGAAATTTCTTCTCCAAATTTTTCTCTCTCACACCATTTTTATTTATTTTTTCTTTTTCTCTATCATCTATCCACTTTCTCTTCTTTTCAACCACCCACCCACCTATTTAAATTTTAAACTATTTTTTTATTTTTTTCTTCTTTTTCTTTTATTTTTTTTCTTTTTTTATTCTATAAATGATTAATAAAACCCCACCATCTTTTACCATAAAGCCCAAATTCAAATTCTTAATTGGGCCGCCCTCAACCTAAGGCCCAATATTAGGGTCCAAGATCTAATTCGCTAACCTAGAATTCGGGTTGTTACAATTCTCCTTTCCTTAAAAGAAATTTTGTCCTCAAAATTTGCATCCATAACCGTGAAGATACCAAACCCATCACAACTCTTCGAAGTCCTCAAGATTTCCCGTGGTGATACTCTGATCTCTTACAACACTTATTAACACAATCCTTGGCTTCTGATGGTACAAACAAAGTCTCAACTATTTTTTTTCATAAAAGGATTCCATCATCGCTCGGTATATTTCAAACGACAAGCCAAAACTCAACGGTGCCTTGAAAAACACGTCACACAGATACTTTATCAAAGAAACTTAACTTACACTGTAAAACCCAAGAGGTTGTTGCACACATGTTCTTCTACAACAACACATAATAAAAAAGAACAGGATGTTAAACAGTCGTTGCATCCGAGATGAAACAACTCTTCTCGTGGTAACTCACTGATGAAGACTCTAATTCTAATGACTTTCTATTCCTAAAAACATCGCTTGTCGGGCGCAAACCTTTTGAAAACAAACGATGCATCAACTTTGTTCAAGTATTCACTTTAAACTCGACATAGTAACCCATATCGGTAGCTAACATAGTTCTCACTAACACGGTTCCCGCAAGGATCTTACAATTCGAACTATAACGTGTCTGGAGAACACATCCTCTGTACTACCACTCAAATCTGTCATCACAATAAAAACCCACTAAGAA
Organism: Hibiscus mutabilis; assembly: GCA_019671005.1. Lineage (NCBI taxonomy): Eukaryota > Viridiplantae > Streptophyta > Magnoliopsida > Malvales > Malvaceae > Hibiscus > Hibiscus mutabilis. The sequence continues at coordinate 25,851,663 of CM033753.1, read as the reverse complement.
TAAGGTTCCACTAACCTCGAATCTCGTGCTAAAAGGTGATATGAACACACCATTGTGCCGTACAACACAACTTGAAAACATGCCAAGCAAACTTTTTATGTGGCTCACACCTTTGCTGAAAACTTATCAAACAGTACATACCAATGACTATATCATTTCTCAACGAAATTGTGCACTCACAAATCTTGTACAAGATCCACGGTCATCTACTTAATTATCACCGATGAATACCAAAGCATCCCAACAACTTTGAGGAACTCAATATTTTAACTCTCAACTGATAGCAAGCCAGCTACTTATCACTATCTAAAACACACGACTCCACACTATCTCCAAAGCATGCGGTAAAAGTTTGGTACAAACTGTCACTCTCAAAATTCACCACATACTGACCATGGTACTAAAAAGGAAGAATCTCTTACCTTGATATATTTTTCCTAAAACACCCACCACAAGATCTCAAAGTCTATTGACAACCATCAGACCCAAATTCAATCATAACATTGTATCCTCTTAACTAAAATTAGACGTTCCTTCACGTGGCTTCAAAAAAAATCAATCATTAACTGGAAACTTACTAACGAACATACGGGTACTGATACTGCATAGAGCTAGTATCGACACTCTCTTACATGACCATTACCTAGGATAGCCCTACACGATAGCACGATACTCCAATCATTTGCTTACTCAGTACGATTCACTAATTATTTAGCTCACTTTACTTAGGTGGTGATTGGGTATACTATCAACAATTCTTACATACCCTGCCCCATGTCATCATCGAAACCTTAAATTTTCTTAGAGATCAAGTACCTCAAACTTCACACTATTCGGAAGAACATAACCTTCCCCTTCTAGCACCAAAATATAGCCCTATCGATATAACAAAACATCTTCGAAGGCCTCAAAATCTCATTCGACTCTGATCAGGTCCACCACACTGTCACAACAAAACAGCTTCACGTAGCTCAGGTTTCTACCGATGTCCCTCGACTCGCTTTAAGAAAACTGTGATACAATCAAAAGCATTTACGAAGTCGCAACCATTGCTTCTTTAACTGATTGCACGGTAATTAACTATTCCCATACGCACGGTCAATGAGATAATTTTCTTTTCAATGTTAATCTTTTCATATTCCTTTACCTCCCCATTTGTCACGCAAAAGCATCAAACTTATATGTGAGAGACAACATAGTGGCTCTCACTCTATCTTCACTAAAATACCTCATCGTCACCGCGAACATTACCTGCTATCACGACACACTTAAAGAGAGAAATCTTCATTTTAAAATATATTTCGTATTTTCCTAACCTCAACACATTAACAATAAGCATCCCACTTTCAAACTAATCTCAAAAGAACACACAGACACTTTACATTCGGTTAAACGGGTTATCCACCTTAGGAGACGAGAATGTTCTTCCACTATCACTTAACAAACTATCAACGGTTTAAGCATCACCTCCACGAACCCACTTATTACAAGCGAACAAGCCTGACTCTTCCTTGGATGAGGCACATAGACAAAAATGACCTTATTCAAGTTGCTCCCCTGAAACTAAATCTCTGACTATTCAACTAGGTCGATAATCTCTGACAACGGCGATGGCACCGGCACCCAACTCAGTCTTACCTCAATATCTACTCACGTTCCTAATGGGGAGAGATCCTAACAACTATTCTATAAAGCATAAACAAAAACCCTAGCAGTCTAAAAGCTCTCGAGCATCGAACTACAACCATTAACACATATTGATTCGGTCTAACCTATCTTACAACCCCGCTGCCATCCTCTAAACAATCACTATAAAGATCACGATAAAGGGCGATGGTTCAACAATTTCATCTCTAAAGGCTGGGTTCTATCGAGGTCTCGAAGCCTCAAACTCACTCTCGACATCATTGGCCAGCACCACGCTTGATCAACCAAAATAATTCCCACAGTGCAATAACTCTCAAGAAGGTAGCTCTCTCTCAAACCTGTAGAATGTCTAACTTCGACCATACTCTGACGAACTAATAGGTCCTGAATCCACTATCTCTAAGGAATAACTTAAATAATGGCAATGATACCCTCCAAGTATCAGCAAAGATTCATTTTTAAACAGATAAAAAGGGTCCTCCAACCAACATGCACTCATCGATCAATTTTGAGAGCGGAATATCCATACTAGCAACACAATCATTATCCAAGCGTAACGATAAAGATTCCTTGCCGTAAACTCTCACAAAAAATCTAAAGACTTCGAGGTGACTATAACGTACAACGAAGAGACCATTCAAATGACATGAGGATAACACATTCACGACCCTGGTACCATTCGACTAACTTACATCTTAACAATCTGAGGCGACCCTACTCCCGGGATCACTACCATGAACGAATCAACACTTAACTCGGCCATCATGGCCACGATCATAACCATCTTGTCGTCGCAACAATGGATGCACTATCAGAATTCCAGTCTTAAGGAGTATGAACTTAGTTTAAGGGCTTGTATTCACTACACCTTACTAAAACACCTATACCACCCTGAGGTTTCCTAGAACCGGCTAAACCTAAGCTCTGACACCACTAAATGTAACACCCTCGACCCGGATATCACATTTGGGCCTCAAGCCCAAACCCAAAACCATAAAAAAATTCAAACTAGATCAACCCAATAAGTAATTCGTAAAAACATAAAAAACCAACGATTCAAATAAATATATATATATATAATGTTACAAATAAGCTCTAATTTAAATTTAAAACAATTGCAGGTACATTTTAAATAGTACAATTTCAAATAATAATTACAGACTCCAATGTGTAAGATCATATGAACACATAGCCCACTAAACTCAAATGTCATACTCTGCAGATCACCATGTGCTAAAATCTCGGCCTGATAGTGCTCATCGATCCCACGATCCAACGTACAACCTACGCACAAAAATAATGATTCCGAGCGCTGAGCTTACAAAGCTCAGTGGTACACATCTACTATACTATACTTTATGTTAATCATAAACGTAAGCATGCAAGCTAGTACGAGCAATAAAAAGAGATAAATAAATATGTGACGATGCCATAATTGCCTAAACACATATCCAGTATAATTGTAACATCACAAATACCACAAGCATATCAATACGACAAACAATGAGCGAGGCCCAATATCACCTGACACTAGGAAACCTACCCATGCTTAGAATCTTACATCGAGCTACTCAGAATCTTACATCGAGCGGTATACTTGAAATCTTACATCGACTATTCGCTCAAAATCTCACATTGAGCGGGTATACTCAGAACCTCACATCGAGTCTTCGCTCTAAATATTGCATCAAGCAAGGTTCGGAATCTCACATCGAGCAATCATCATCACTTGGAATCTCACATCAGATGGCTTTCATTTTATCCCTCAGAATCTCACATCGAGTGGCCTTCATGTGTTACAACACTCACTCATTGGGTATTCGGATCCCACAAAATAAAGACTCGTAACAAATCAAGTGCCCACATATGGCACAACCATATATGATCCACCAAGAATCCATACAAGTGCCATACCTGGCATACAACATCATACGACCTTTACACATGTCCCTATTGTTGCTATTACAAATAATCGAGTATTACCAAGTTGTTACATTTTATGGAGAAGTCTACAATTCATTCTCATCAATTATTTCCATCAATCCACATTATATCATTGATTATGGTAATAACCACTTCGTTAACCATATTCGTCAATTTCTATCCTAAACTGGCCTTTAAACCAGTTAGTGTTGATTATCAGTTTCATAAGCAATTTATCGAGTATTTATCGGTATTAGTCCATTATTACAACCCCCATCTTTAACTAGCATTATAGGCCATTAAGCCTGGCGGCATCAATATTAATTACGGGGACCTATTCTACCCCTAAAGCTTATGGAAGACATTATGGTTTGTTGCTAGCGCATTTAAATCATTTAATATTAATTACCAATTTTTAAGTATTTAATCAAATATTTATCAGTATTGCCCCTAACCAATATTCAATCGAGCATATTAATTCATTCAACTAACACACAAGGCATCATTACATAGTAATCATAAATCAGATAATCATACAGATATTCAAATAATCCTATACGGTCTCTAAAGCTCATAACAATCTCAAACTCTCAAGCTCATCAAGCATCTCAATAATTACCAAGCCTCGAAATATCAGCACCGACGCATGCTTATTACTCATCTCTTATTTTGCAACCACATACATGCAAGTCATTTACACTTATGATGCTCATGAAGCATTTTGGAGTTCTGTACTAACCTTAAGTCGATATCGCTAAAATCCTTATCCAAACTTTCCAAACAATTCACTTGTTCCAATATCCAAACTCGAATAATCTTCGCATATCAACAAATACGAAAATACTTAAATTCTATGTATCTCCTATACTAAACAAAAGGACAAACACGTAAAAATAGCTCATTGGGTTCGAATTTGGCAAAACAGACTGTGTCATTGGATCCGAAACGTCAAGAAACCCCAGGGTAGGGTCCCTCGAAAAAATTCAACGTCGGTCAATGGTAAAAATTAGTGGTCAACGGCAAATAGCGGCGGCGGTCAACAGCGACAGAAAGGTCTGCGACAGCGGCAGCACGACAGCGATCAACAACAACGACGGCTCAGCTCAGCTCGGCGCTGCTTGGCTCAGGCAGAGTCAGCTCGGCCTGACTCGACCGAGTTGGGCCGAGTCTAATCGGGTGACTCGATCCCCTAAAGCAAGATAATGCCCACGTGCAACGACGGCACATAGGGTGCGTTACAGTGCTCCCGACGACTTCTAGCGACCAAACTTTATCGGCCGACTATTATTGAGCCGGTGAACTTGATGGTGGCCTTTATTTCTCGATTCGAGCCCTCTAACCCCTTCAACTCAACAACCAAAACTTTTTCTCTTTCACCTCCTCCGATGACAGCTCTGATGGCTGTGATGCTAGAACCGACAGACTCATCTTGGCGAGATGAACACAATGGCGATGGTGGTGTCACGATCGGACGATTGGATCTTTGTAGATCAGAGTTTGAAATTTCCTCTCTAAACTTTTCTCTTTTTTTCTCTCTCTCCCACCATTCTTAACTTTTTCCTTTTCTCTCTCCTTTATCCACTCTCCCTTCTTTTCAACCACACACCTACCTATTTAAATTTCAAACTATTTTCCTTTCTTTTTTATTTTTTTTATTTTCTTTTTTTATTCTACGAAATAATTAATAAAACTCCACCATCTTTCACCATAAAGCCCAAATTTAAATTCTTAATTAGGCCCTCAACCTAATGCCCAATACTCGGGTCCAAGATCTGATTCGTTAACCTAGAATTTGGGTCATTACATAGCATGAGGTGATTTTCGGAGTACAATGCTTGTGTTTAGTGGGTTGTGTATTCATAGGACCTTACGTGGTGAAGTCTGTAATTCATATTTTGGAAATTATATTAATCAAGGTGAATGTTCAAATGTTATAAATTAAACTAAAGCTCATTTGTAACGTATTAATCATTTATATATATATATGTATATATATATATTTTCAACCGTTGGCTTTAAATATTTTCGAAAAGTATTTTATTTGGGCTAAACCAAGTTGAGAAATTTTATGGTAGCAAGTTAGGCTTAAGACCTAAATGTAACATCCGAGGTTGAGAGTGTTACATTTTTTCTGTCTTTGTATTTTTTATGTTCAATGGATGTCAGCTTTATGTTCCAAAAAGAAATTCAATACAATCCAATTTAACCCAAAACGAGACATACTTTTCCTTAAAAAATCGATGTATTTGATTTGAAATAATTCTTTGATTATTTTGATTTGAAATAATTCAATTCAATTATTAATTGAACCAATCGTTTAATCACCTCTAAAAACACTCATCTTACTTGCTTTGAGTTTGACATGAGAAATGGTTGAAACTTGAGATATCTCTTGACTACATTCTGAATAGCATATACATGGTTATGAAATGTCAGATGATATTATGTAATTTATTTTCTAGAAAATACATGTATATATATTTTTTCAAATTTCACTCCAAAATATAACACTTAAAATAATATTATTTTATATACTTAATATCAATGTAATTCTAGTATAATTTTTAAAAATATTAATTATTAAAATATTTTAAATATGTTTACTAATAACTTTTATTAATATAATATCTTATTTTATAATTAAATATACCTCTTAGTCTTTATTATTTTCATAAAACATATTATTTAATATTGAAACTAAATTAACCGTCATACTTTTTTTTGAATAGAAATTAACCGTCATAATTTACTTAAACAGATCGACTTAACCTAAACCTTATACTTAAATCAGTTCAAACAAGGGTAAAACTTTGATACACTGGCTGTATAAAATTAATTTTATATAAGCCTGTGTATTTACACTATAAAAACTCAAATCTTAAATTCCTAACCTTAACCCTAAAAAACTAAACCCCACACTCTAAACCCTAAATTCTAAACACTAACATTGAATTCTAAACACTATAACCTAAACCCCTAAACCTTAAACCCTAAACTAAAACTAACCCCTAAAACTGAAAGGCACATATAAACTAAAGTTTACGCGGTCTGTGTATCAAAGTTTTTTCCTTCAAACAAACCTTTGGTTACCCATAATGACATCTTCATTTAACTCTTTGGATCGTAAAAATTCTAAAGAAAATCAACGGCCATGATTAGAGTGGGACCTAACAGATCGACGGACCGATTTATCGAACGTCCAGCAACCGCTATTCTTTTGTCGGCACAGTAAAACGCGAGCCAGCGAAGCGATTGCAACGAATCGAAAAAAGATCTCGGCTACAGCAGATTCTTATTCCCCACTCTCTCTTCTTTTCTCTCACGAAACTTACCCGAGAAACCAAACAAGCGCAAAATTTCTTTTGTTCCCGCCTAGAGAGAAAAAGGTAAGAAAACAGAGAATTTAGCGCTATTATTTTATTAAATTTTTATTTGGGGGAAAATTGGGAGAGAAAGGTGAAAAAAATGAAGATCACGGCGTTAGTGGTGTTGAAGGTCAACCCGGAAGGATCCGATCCGACTATACTAGCCAACGCCACCGATGTGAGCCGTTTCGGTTACTTCCAAAGGCCAAGCGTCAGGGAGTTTATCTTCTTCGTTTCTCGAACCGTTGCTAAACGTACCCCTCCCGGTCAGCGTCAGTCCGTCCAGCACGAAGGTCGGTCATTTTGGTTAATTTTCTTGATTTTGTCTTTGAAGGATAGTATTTGCTTTGTTGATGATTGATATCTGTGGAGATTAGATTCATAACACTGTGTCTAGATCTTCCATCTTCTATCTTGTATTAGATTGTTAATTTTTTATCTGTTCTAAAACGAGATTTAATAGCAAAAGAACAGTATAATTCAATTGATTTTTGTAACGATTAATGAAGATTTGACCTTAAAAGTATAGTTGATCATTTCTAAGTTTGTGGGTTTCGTTTCACTTTGAGGTTTTGAGAGATTTGGTTGATTCTGATGAGACTATGAGAAATTATGATTGCATTTTTTCTTTTAAGATTCTAATTTTGTTGTTTGGTGATATTAATTTAGATTATAAGGTTCATGCTTACAACAGAAATGGACTTTGTGCCTTGGGATTTATGGATGATCATTATCCTGTTCGAAGTTCTTTTTCGCTTCTCAACCAGGTAAAAGAAATTAAGTGCTTCATTTTGTCTTCATTATTTCCTTTATGGTTCAATGTCTTCTAATGTTATTGACTGCAATCAAGTAAACAAAATTTTAGCTCTATGTCTTGGTTCTTGTAGCTGATCCTGAATATATGAGGGCAAAGGCTGTTTGTTTGGTTTGGTTATATAGAAAGTCTCATATCAGTTAAAAATTTTCTTGTAACTATGATTATATTTTGCTTGGCCTTTGGAAGATAGTGTACAATATGCATATACAATGCCTTAACCCTGCAAGATGATTTAAGTGTTTTTATGTCACACATTATCCATTTGATATGCATATGTTTTTATTGTTTGCTTTGATCTTGTGAAAATTTTCTGTCACTTTGTATCTTTCTTTGATAAATTCCAAATGATGATGTTTGACAGGTGTTAGATGAGTATCAGAAAAATTTTGGGGAGTCGTGGAGAAATGCACAAGCGGATAGCACTGAACCTTGGCCCTATTTGAATGATGCTTTGACCAAATTTCAGGTATCTGTTTTCTTTTTTCATGCATGTCTGCTGTAGTTTTAATGTGGTATGTGAATTGTACTGTTCAAATCATATCAGAAGCTATTTAAAGGATGTTACTTGGAGACTTATAGTTGTTTTGAAAATCCTTTTCTAACGCTCTTTCTACCTTCAGGACCCTGCAGAGGCAGATAAATTATTGAAAATTCAGAGAGAGTTGGATGAAACTAAAATCATCCTTGTAAGTATTTTCTTTTGATACATAGATTGATGATTTTGTATGCATTCTCTTTAGCTTTATATTGAAATTGTTTTGCTTTGATGTTATGATGAATGATAACATTTACAGAAAGATTTGTTTATACATAGCAAACTAGTTAAGGTCATCATTGATGTTATGTAATTGGTTTTGTGCATTATTGGTTTGCAATTTGCAAAATTGCAAGTTCTTTATCTAATATCAGGGAAACCAAACTGGGTCTGTTGATGTTATAGCCTATTTTCATTGAGGGAAAGAAAGGTGTTGGTGGGATATTCAAGTTTAGGCCATATCAGCTGCTAAATGGCTATTTAGATATGAAGAAAAAGGTCCATTGTTACTTCCTCTTGAAGTATATTTAGGTTCCATTCTTTGCATGTGCTTGTTTCAAATTAGTTCACATTTGCAAATATTGTAAATAATGTGAAGCAATTCCTCAAAACCAAACCTTCAACAGATTGTTTTCTAGTTTGATAAGTTTGGCACATAAGCAATTAATGAGAGTACCATATGTTCATTTTCTATCTATTTTCTTGAGGACTTTAAAGAACATTGTCTATCAAATGGCTAAATGGCAGCCTATGCCACATCTTCACAGTCCATAAATTTCTGCCTACCATTGCTGTTAAACATGCAACTTGAATTGAAGATGAAATGTTGATGAAATAATTACTATGTTAGTGTTAGCAAATGATCGATTATAAATTCTTCTCACACTCATTGTAGCAATTATTTAATTGATGCAGCATAAAACCATTGATAGTGTGCTTGCACGAGGTGAGAAGCTGGACAGTTTGGTTGAGAAGAGTTCAGACCTGAGTGCTGCATCTCAGGTACATGCGCAACACATAACATAATTTACATATCCATCTAACTCTGCTTCTATAGTCCTGTGTTTCTTTCCTATTTATCATGTTTTTTAGTAGTAGTTTTCCTGTGTTTTCTTTGTCCCCTCATCTTTTCATTTGTTTTCATGTTTTTAACTTCTTTTACGTTAAATCAGTTTTACCATAATCGTTGCTGAACATAACTCTGGTTATTGAAACAGATGTTCTACAAGCAGGCTAAGAAAACCAATCAATGTTGTACCATACTGTAAACTTGCTAGAGAAAGCAACAATGCTGTGATTCACTTTTGTTAGCTTCTAAAGCTGATGACTGTAATTTGATTATATATGGTTTATCAAGATTGTTTGCTTGTGAGAATTCTTGATATTTCCCTTTTGGATGAAAAGTGAAGGGGGAAACCAAATGGTTACCATTGGCGGTGTATGAGATAATTTCTCTATGTACGTGACTTGACAAATAGTAGGTCTTATTTCTTGCTTACGAGGATGATAGATGATATGATATAATAATATAATTGTGGTGTTTGATCAATTCATTGTAGTGTAATTCGAATGTGTTCGAAAGGTTACTCTTCCATATGGATATTTTACTGATTTGATAAGGTTGGGTATTGGCTCACCATACAGGGAACGTCTGCCACCGACAAAATTTGGTGCTGGATTTAATCTTTTCTAATCTCTATCCCTTTACACATTACCACCGACAAAGTGATTATCGAGAACAATGCGAAACACAATACATCTCCAACTCCTTGGCATTGTATGCAAATTTTATGTTATAAACGTGCGTTATGTATAAGTTGCTGTGTTCTGTGTATTTGCATAACGTACAAGTCTGGATAATTGGATATGGGTAACGGTTTTAAATGCATGTCATAATTTTTTATAATTATTAGGCTAACTAGTTTGAATCGGATGTTATAATAGTCTATTATAGGATGATTCTTCCATTTAATGTAAGAATTTGAACCAAAAATCTTATTAAAAAATTTAACTTCTCACCCGTTAGAATTTTACTTTTAACTTGCCTTATAGGTTCGAGATAAATCATCCCAAGTACATTTAAATGATGTAATTAACAATGCTATTTATAGTTAATTGAATGAAAACTAAGTAATATTTTAAAAAATAATATTTTATCCTATTAGAACAATCGATTGTCTGCGGTATTATAAGATTTTTAGCTGACTTTTTGTTCTACACGGTTTCATTATAAAAAAATATTAGTAATTTTATCTATACTAATAATTAGACTCTTAACTTTTGATGGTATGCGTAAAATTTAATTAAAATCTATTAAATTATTTCTATTTTAATTATGCTTTGTCTAGTGTATGTATGTAAAAAATTTACCATTCAATGCATTACAAAACCTTAAAAGATTTTATTAAAAATACTCATTCAATGAATTATAAAACCCTAAAATTTTAAACCATACATCCTAACAATAAACCTTAAACCCTAAAATCATAAAATTCTAAATCCTAATTCATAAAACTATAAACTCTAAAATCCTAATCCTTAAAATAATAAACTCTAAACATTAAACCTTAATCTATAAACCCTAAACCCCTAATACATTAAATGAAAGTTTTTCAATAGAATCTTTTGAAGTTTTGTAAGACATTGAATGGTAATTTTTTTTAATAAACTTTTATATTTAATTTCAAACTCTTAAATAACCTTAATGCCTAAGTAGATAATGCCTTTAAATCATAATTAATAATACTTTTATCTTTAATATTTTTATATAATTAACGTTTTTAAAAAAAAAAGAATTATCACTTAGAAATAGAATGAAATGAAAACCCAAGCTCAAAAGTCAGAACCGACAGCACTTTGACCGCTAAGAAAGAGACACGGATTTCATAGAGTTTTTCAACATTTACGGAAGATATTGCTGGGCCTCGACAATTTAAATTATGACGGTGAATCTGCCTCTGCCTTTTAGATTCGCGTGGTTTGGTTTGGTTACACTGACTTGTTCAAAACCAAAGGTTAAAGAAAACAGTAGATATGTACTCATAGCGATCAATCAATTCATCCGCAGGCTAAATCCTCGGTATTGCACAAAACCCAGACTAAACACAGATAAATTGAATCATGTCACGGCGATCATCAGGGACAATGTTGAGGGCATGTCTAGTAATATTTGCAGTCGTTTCAGCATTGGGAGTATGTGGACCTGCTCTTTATTGGAGATTCAAGAAAACTCTCGCATCCATTGATTCCAAATCCTCTTGTCCTCCTTGCATCTGTGATTGCCCTCCTCCTCTTTCCCTTCTCAAGATTGCCCCCGGTATTCTTGCTTTCCTTTTTCTTTTTATGATTGTTAATCAGAATTCTTTCATTTTTTATATTCTGGGCTGTCGTCAGAATTTGATTTGGATCGGTTGTTTGTTTATTGGAGTGAAGTTTAGCTATACCCATTTGTTGAATTTGAGGTCTTGATTTGCTTTTGTTGCTAATTTTGAGATCTTGAAATGTCGTGATCTGTAGCTTTTACCGAGCGCGAGTCTACGCTCGAAGTTGGGGGTTAGATTTAAACACTTGTATTCTATGTCAAATTCCTGTTTCTTTGATTTGAGATTTTGATATTCCGCTGCTGCTAATTCTTGAGGCATCAGTTCGCTTGGATACATGCAATTCATGTAGCAAACTAAAACCAAATTTCAATTCAGATTTGTGCTTGTTTAATCATATATTCAGTCGAGGAATTTACAATAACGCGTTTTTGTTGTCATCAGGAACTAATTACAGGACCCTTTGGTCCTTCCTACGTCCATTTCTGTTCTGTGATTACCTTTCTGGATTTAGGCTATAAGATTTCAGCCATTATTTCTTATTCCTAGTGATTTTGGTCTTTTTCACTCTAGAAAAGTAGGTATTAAAAACTCTCCCTGGGTTTCTCTTCAGGGGAACGACTGTCGAGATTTCGCAGCATTTTATACTTTGTCTAGCTCTGCTGTTGAGCTCGCGAAGATGAGTTTATTGATACTCAAGAATGAAACAGGATAATTTATATTTCGATTGTTTTCAGTGCTTTTGCACCATTCATCTGGCTTTTTAAAATTAATAAACGACTGTCCAAGGGTCCAGAATACGAATAAATCTGTTGATCATGAAACAGCACTTTTATTTGGGCTGCTTGTACTCTTCGTAAACCACGCTCATGCAAAATAACAAGCACAAAGTGAAAAATGTCGAACTTCTATAGATTGCATGAACTTATATTTCCCTTCTTTCTTTCGCACTTGATATTTTGCATCTGGAAAATATTACCTTGTAAACGTGAGCTGAATCTGCTGCTCTTTGTGTTGTTGGTTTCCTTGTTTTTTTTTTTTTTGTGGTTCCTGCTAGTTATCAGGGTGGTGATTGTAAAGTTTTAGTTATGTGTTTTCATGTGTCTTGTACTCAAAACATTCGGCTATCTATGTGAATTACTCATGGTTTTTGTGCTTTTGTTGTTCTTTTACAGGGTTGGCCAATCTCTCAGTTACAGGTTAGAGTTTATTCTTTCAACTCAAATCAATCAGTGTTTATGACATAACGCTCTATACTTGTCATTTTTTTATATCAAATCATCACTTGCTTCCTATCGACGACAATTATGCATGCAATGTTATGATTAATGGTGACACAGATTGTGGAAGCAACGACCCTGATCTAAAGCAAGAGATGGAGAAGCAATTCGTGGATCTTCTGACCGAAGAGTTGGAAGTTGCAGGAGGCCATCGCCAAAGAGCATGCTCACCACATGAACACCACCTTTGGTGAAGCAAAAAGGGTGGCTTCCCAGTACCAAAGGGAGGCAGAAAAGTGTATTGCTGCCACAGAAACATGCGAGGGAGCCAGAGAACAGGCCGAAGCCTTGCTGATCAAGGAGAGGAAAATTACCACGAAATGGGAACAAAGAGCTCAACAAATGGGCTGGGAAGGTGAATAAATGTTAATATAAATCATTTGAATATTGTAGACTCTAGAATTCGAAGCCTCCCCCCACCTACCTTGATATTTATCGAAGTAGGCAAGCGAAGTTGCTTGAGCCTCAAGTAGTGTTGTTAGGGCAAATTGCCCCTGAATCTCCCCCCCCCCCCTCCATCTGTAGCTGACTTGATTCCTTATAAGCATCTAAGCAATTTTCACCTCTAATTTTGTCATAATACCGTGTGCAATTTCTTCACTTGAAGCAAAGTTATAAAACAAGATCTCTTCTATTTTGTCTCTCTTTTCTTGTGCAGAAACAAGTTCAAAAATGCTTTATGTATCTGACCTGTGCATTAGAGATTTAGAGTTTGACCGATATACAAGTGTTAGTACCATCTTCAACTTAACCGTAAATCGAAACGAACACGCTTCAACTTAACCGTAAATCGACACGAACACACTTCAACATAACCAACACGAACTCGTGTTGACAGTAAGACTGCAATTTAGGGTTCCAAAAATCATACCTCCATTAAAGCATAGTTGCATTTTCTTTTTAGTAAAGCTGTTAACTTCATCTCAGTCCTAAAAGTAGTTAATATCCACTGCTATAAAAATGTTTTCCGTGTCCCCCACTTACCTCCTAAAAGGCACCATCGACCGACACAAAAGGAAAAGCTTTTGAACATTAGAAAAATGGAAATGTTTCAATTTCTTTATCAAGATAATGAATTTTATCCAAAAATATAATAATACTTTTACATGCAATTACAAGGTTTGAATTTTACTTTCAATGGATATCAGCACAAATAGGGCAAAGGACCATGAATTTGGTAAAAATCTCCGTGATTTTCTATCTGCCTTTTGGCATTTCCCGACAATCCAAAAAAACAAATCAAACAACAGAATAACCATGGCAGCAAGGAGTACGCGGATCGACCATTGACTTTCACTAAGAACGAAAGACAAAGAGCACATGCGTAGCATTCGAGTTAAAAAAAGACATGAAAACGCGGTTTCAAAACCTTTCAAACGTTCATGCATCCAGTGCCAATACACAGCTGTGTTCTTCTTCAATGACATAAAAATCAAACAAACCCTTTTTATTACATTATAAAATTGATCACTAGACATAGCTAAAATAAAATATTACAAATCTAGATCTGTCCGATAACCGGATCTTTATTGGTTATTTTTCCACAATTGAGATCTATGATAATTAAGGTTTAAGCTATTAAAAAAATAATAACAAGTTGGGTCTTATATTTGGACCTTGGTTTAGGAAACTCAAGAACTTGTGTTCCAAAAAGTTTCCTCTTTGAATCTTCTTGGGATATTTACAACTATCTTGGGTTTCTAATGGAAAACTCAAGGAACAAGAGAGGGCATGAGGAAGGTTTTGAAGATGCGGGCTTTATTACAGAAACGAAGAAACCAAAGTTACCCGCTTTGGCAAGGTACTTGCCTGCTTTTTCATCTTTTTTTCTTGCTTAGAAACCAAGTTTTGATTTTTATCATCTGCCGGTATTGGTTTGGTGAACTAGATGATTACCGGCTGTTTATTAGAGTTTCTAAGAGATCAAATCTGATTGGTATGCATGAGTTCTTGAATTGTTTCCGTTGACTTTATATGCATATCAGCTGTTCACTTGAATGTTTGAATTTTGAACGTGATATTTATCATATATAATGAAAAAAAAAACTTAAAACAGAAAACTTGACCTATTGATCCAGCAACTTCAATAGATCAGAAAGCCTGTGAGTTATATATGTACATGTGTGTGTATTGATATTTGAGTTATAAAACCAGAGAGTTGTGAAGTCAATATGTTTATTCTTGTCCTGTAGAAAACACAAGGCAAAATCGTTAGGCTTGATTTAGGTTTTGTTCTTTAATTTCACAGTTCAGTATCATGTAAGTGAACATGTTTTGTTAAATTTGAGGGATTTGCTTAACATGGTTTATATAAACATATGCAACTGTTGAGTGTCGAATTTTCTGCGAGTCCATTCCTGTTGATATACGAGTTGATAGTATCCATATATGTATGTATATGCAGTGTAATTGTGGAAGCTCTGAAAGTGGATAGTATGCAAAGACTTTGCTCATCTTTGGAGCCTATGCTACGCAGAATTGTGAGTCAAATGTTGCTTCCATCCCTTCTTAGTTTTGTTTCAATCAATTCTTATTTGTTTCTGGTGTTCTCAAGAAAAAAAGAAAAGTAAAAATTGAGGAATACATTTGTTGCTTTCATTTTTTTCCTTCTAAAGTACGGAATTCAACACATTCGAACATAGATATGGATATCTTCTCAAAACATAAACATACTCGTATTTGACACCCACCTCCAAGTCCGAATAACATCAGAGAACAATGCCAGCTCTGAGCAACAATGGGTGCAGCTTATGTAAAATTTCTTGATAATAAGCTCTCTTTCATTTGATCTTACTATATTATATATCTAGAGTTAAAAAAGAGCTTGATAGATCCCCAAATGGATGAAAATAGCTCAATATGATCTATTTTTACTATAGAATTCATCATCTCAAGAGTTTAAATTATGTACTCTTTCATTTCTGCTAGTACAGTCCAAAAACTGTGCTAATGACAGGTTAGCAGCTAGAGTTTTGGCTTTATGATGTTTTATGTCATCTTTAATATATATTTTTAAAGTATTCGTATTCAACACTTTTTGCGGCATATATTCGAATATGAATACAAGGGTAATGGTTCTTTAAGCATATGAAAAGCTTTAAAATAATTAAGCATACATGTTTTGAACAAATACTTTATCCAACGTTCACTTTCGAATCCGAAAAATGTAGATGATTTGTTTCATTTCTTTGTCACATTGGCTACTGTCTTGATGATAAACATAGTTTTTTGCTTTAAAATGTGTTCTATCAGGAGTAAGCTTCAACTGATTCTACAGCTTGAATGAATTACAGGTCAGTGAGGAAGTGGAGCGGGCTTTGACAAGAATAGGGAATGGTAAATTGACTGCAAGGTTTGCTTTTCTACACCCAATATTTGGACATTAAAACTATAATTTTCTCTTTTATTCTCTTTCATATTCATCATGTTCATAAAAGGCAGTGATATTCATCCATCTTTTTTGGAAATATCTATGTCCGATACGTATTCAGACGTAGAGAAGTATAATCTTCCGAATATATAGAAATGTTTAAGGGGGAAAATTAAGCATATCTTCGTAAAACACATGCTTCAATCCAACACTCACTCAAGTCCGAGGTCTGGAAACAGATCTGATAACAGCATTGATCATGAAATCTAGGAATGTTACCTTAAACAGACAAAAAAAAGGGTTGTCATGTTGTTATTAATGAATTGATGTTCTAACTGTAACAGTAGTTCACCGCCGAGAATACAAAGCGTGGATGGACGAAATCTACAGCTTCATTTCAGAACAAGAATGCCGCCTCACCTATTCACAGGAGGGAAGGTTGAGGGTGAGCAAGGTGCCGCCATCCATGTCGTCTTACTCGATTTGATCTCAGGGACTGTGGTTCAAACCGGACCAGAATCATCGCTCAAACTCAATGTTGTGGTGCTTGAAGGTGACTTCAATGAAGAAGCTGATGAAGATTGGACTAAAGAACAGTTTGAGAGCTATGAAGTTAAAGAGCGCGAGGGGAAAAGGCCGCTTTTGACTGGGGAACTACAAGTAACCCTCAAGGAAGGAGTTGGGACTCTAGGAGATCTTACTTTCACCGACAATTCAAGCTGGATTAGGAGTAGAAAATTCAGGCTTGGTTTGAAGGTTGCTCCCGGATATTGCGAAGAGATTCGCGTTCGTGAAGCTAAAACCGAGGGTTTTTCTGTTAAAGATCATAGGGGAGAATGTGAGTTTTCAACTACAAATAATCTTCAACTGATCTTACATTTGGCTTGAATACTTCTGCAGTTGTTTTCATTGTTTGGCTTGCATTATTGTTTACTTGCAGTGTACAAGAAACATTATCCTCCTGCATTGCATGATGAAGTGTGGAGATTGGACAGAATTGCCAAAGATGGAGCATTACATAAGAAGTTGTTGAAAGCTGATATCGTAACAGTTGAAGATTTTCTTCGACTTCTTGTTCGGGATTCGCAAAAGTTAAGAAATGTAAGTGATACCCTTTCCAACAAATCTCTCTTTTCCACTCTTAATTCTTCATATAGCCTCGTTTTTTACCTCTGCATTCTTTGATTTCCTGATATAGATCCTGGGAAGCGGAATGTCAAATAGAATGTGGGAGAACACAGTGGAGCATGCTAAGACCTGTGTCTTGGGAGGAAAGCTTTATGTTTACTACACTGATCAAACACATAGCGCAGGTGTTGTTTTCAATCACATTTATGAACTCAGAGGGCTCATTGCTGATGGGCAGTTCCTGTCTTTGGAATCACTTAACCATAATCAAAAGGTAAGATTTCCTTCTGTTTGCAATCTCTGCACAAAATAGAAAACCGAAAAACAAAGTGCTCCAGCAAGAATAATATGACTAATTGACATGGAATTTTGTCTACAGCTTTTTGTTGATTCCCTGGTGAAGAGAGCATATGAAAATTGGCATCAAGTTATAGAATACAACAAGGTTCTCAACACCCCTGCAAGTACAAAGGGAGCGAACCCCTCGACAGCACCGGTAAATGAGAACAGCTACAATGCAGATTACTACACCACAACTCCTCAGAAGAGTAGGCAGCAGCAGTATATTACCTCAGAGCCGAGTACACAGTGCCAAAATAATAGTACCCACCAATCAGTCCATCAGTTGATTGAATTTCCCTTTGGAAGGTCTGATCAGAATGCAGCAATGACAATGAATAATGAGAAAGCATTCTTACCTAGTGCCACCATAAATTACATGCCAATTGAAGGAAACCCGACAGCAGCCGGGGGGTCTGGTTTTGCAGGAGATTGGTCTCAGCCAAGAAGCCGGCATGGAGTTGAAGATTTCTTTGCTGAGGAAATCCGGCTTAGGAGTACGGAAATGTTAGCAACCGACGACATGCAAAGACTGCTGAAGACTTTTGGTGTAGGTGTTGGTATGGGAGCTGGTTTTGGTCATTCAGATGAGTCTCCTTTTACATACACAATCCCTTATGATCATCAAATGGACCACCCTTATCCGTATGCTCAGGAACGCAGCAAAGGATCGGGGAAAGCAGTTGTCGGGTGGCTTAAGTTGAAAGCTGCTTTAAGGTGGGGAATATTTATAAGAAAGAGAGCTGCTGAAAGAAGGGCTCAGCTTGTTGAGCTTGATTGACTGATCTGATGCTTAAAAATACTTATTTTAGCATCATTATCTTTTAGCTGGTTAACAAAGGATTGGTGCCTCAGCAATCATTAACCTTCATTGGCAACATTGTTGAATGATCCCAAGTTCTGTTATCAGAGAAAGCTGATCATGACAAGTCAGAATTTCTGTATATGAAATTTGATTCTCTTTGCTCCAGATGTGTAATATTGCCATATGCTTTTTAACACGTAATAATAGTTTGATTCGTTTTATTCTTACACAAGGGAATGCAACTTTGTTTTTGTAGACTCTCGTTATCCAAGAAAATATATATGAATGGATAAGAGCCAAATTCCGAAGGAAAAAGAAATGATGAAAACAGAAAAATAATGTTTAATTAGAAGTAGTAGTGAAGAATCTTAACACTAATACAACCAATAAACTAGAAATTTCAAATAACAATAATCAATAATCTTAATTCTAAAACTAAGAACAAATCCTAGCCTATTTATAATAAATAGTCTGGACTGTTATTTGCTGGAAAACAGAGTTAAAGTCCTAGAAAATAGGGAATAATGGAAACATAGCAGAACTAGTAGTTGTATAGATCATGGGGGTTGTGTATGCCAAGTAGTTAAGACTTTGTTGGGTAGTGGACCCATATCGGTACTTTCCCCTTGAAAACTTGACTTGTCCTCAAGTCGAAATGAAAGAAATTGTCGCAAGTAGGTTTCCAAAAACCAATTGACTATCTAAATAACAGTTTGCAAATCAAGGAAGTCAAATGATACTGGAATGACTAAATCAAAAAATTCTGCAAGATGGGAAAGTGCATCAGCTCGCTTGTTTTCTTCTTTATCCTTATAAATGATAAAGAATTCAAATGGTAACAACTTCATATGTAGACGTTATATGGTAGTAGTAACCCGCTGCTTAAAACAAACCACATGATGATTTTGTTGAAGCAATTTGGTACCTATTCTGTCAATTGAAGCATCGCATTTGACGGTGAATGGTTGATTGAATTCTAGCAAGCGTAAGACTGTGGCTAAAATTGGAACACTTTTGAGTTGATGGAAAGCCTTGTCAGTTGTAGTTGACCATCGGAATGTATTTTTCTTGGTGAGATCAGTTAATGGATTGTCAACAACATTATCTTTCACTTCAGACCAAACAGATGGTCGTCGCTCTCTTGTACTAGCAAAGTCTACCTTGATCTTGCCTTTGTTAAGTAATTTTGAAATTGATTACAATTGTGATGCTCCCATGATTTGAGCTTTAAGATCTACCACTTCAGCCCGTAGATTATCAATGTCATCAAGTCGAGCAACAATTGCAGCAAGTTGTAGTGTAATTGGATCAATATTAGAGGTTGTGGGTTGTGAGGTGAAAATGTTTGAATCGGTTGAAGGATTGATTGGTTGGCGTTGGGAAGTGGTGTTGAGAGTTTTCGCCATTTTAGATCGAACCTTGCTCGGATACCAAAATGATAGGAGCCAAATTTCAAAGAAAAAAGAAATGATGAAAATAGAAAAATAATGTTTAATTAGAAGTAGTAGTGATGAATCTTAACACTAATACAACCAATAAACTAGAAATTTCAAATAACAATAATCAATAATCTTTATTCTAAAACTAAAAACAAATCCTAGCCTATTTATAATAAATAGTAATAACTGTTATTTGTTAGAAAACAGAGTTAAAGTCCTAAAAATAGGGAATAATGGAAACATGGCAGAACTAGTAGTTGTATAGATCATGGGGGTTGTGTATGCCAAGTAGTTAAGACTTTGTTGGGTAGTGGATCCATATCAGTACTTTCCCCTTGAAAACTCGACTTGTCCTCAAGTCGAAATAAAAGAAATTGACGCAAGCAGGCTTCCAAAAACCAATTGACTATCTGAATAACAATTTGCAAATCAGGGAAGTCAAATGATACTGGAATGGCTAAAGCAGAAAATTCTACAAGATGGGGAAGTGCATCAGCTCGCTTGTTTTCTTCCTCTGCCTTATAAATGATAGAGAATTCAAATGGTAACAACTTCATAAGTAGACGTTGTATGGTAGTAGTAACCCGCTGCTTAAAATAAGTCACGTGATGATTTTGTTGAAGCAATTTGGTACCTATTCTGTCAATTGAAGCATCGCATTTGACGGTGAATGGTTGATTTAATTCTAGCATTGGCACTTTTATTTGCGAATCCCTTTGTTTAATGCTATAAGTATGAGAATTATGTATTTTTTCTTAGTTTATGGCTTGTGACTTACTCATCGCCTTTTCGAATTATATCAAGATTTCACACCTACAATTAATTATTCGTTGGGACAATAATCCACGGGAAGGATTAATTTGAGGATGAGGAATTATCACACTGACTCGCTTTCTTCCTTCCCCTTCTTAGTTCAAGAAAAACCTTTTTTATTAGTTATGTTTACTTTTTTATTATTTATGTTTAAAGGAGTGTTGCAACAAATGAGGTATTTTTCCATTGACATGAAACCTACCCCATAATTCTAATAAGAATTATTATTATTGGGAATTTTCAATTGAAAAAAAACATTTCTAGCTAAATAGAATATATTTTTGACTCCGTTTAGACATTAGACATAGGTAAATGAAAATTCATAATAATCAATAATTTAATAATAAATTAAATAATAATAATAAAAAAAGAAATACATAAAATTAGAATAATATAAATATGATAGAATAGAATAAATGGAAAATGAGTCAAAGTGATATAATAAAAAAAAGAACCGAGTTCTTTTTTTAGTCTATCTAAAATAAAATAGGAGATCATATGAAAAATGTAACCGATTCTTTCGTTTCCTTGGGTCACTGGCCATCCGCCGGGAGTTTCGGGGTTAAAACCGATATTTTAGCAACAAATCCAATAAATCTAAGCGTAGTCCTTGGTGTATTGATATTTTTTGGAAAGGGAATGTGTGCGAGTTGTTTATTTCAAGAATAGGCTGGATTCGCCTAGTTGTACTTTTTTTCATTATAACTAGGAAAGAAAAGAGTGCATGATCCCGCGAATTACTTCTGAATAAATTTTTAAAATTATATCTAAGAACCGTAGCATTTCGTGATTCATTGATACATCGACTTTGATTCTCTATTAACCAATAATCTGGGACCATTAACATGGTTAAGGCCAAACCGTTTGAAGTTCAGATGCAGCATGGTACTCTTTCTACTACTATTTACTAGATATAGAAAGATTTTCAAAACAAAAATGTTTTTTTGATATAAAACACTCATGTCGATAAAACGATTTGAGCCCCTTTTTCTAATGCTGAATCGATGACCTATGTATAAAGGGATAAGAATTCTTTGAATTTAAAGAAAAAAAAAGAAACAACTTTGCTGACAAATTACAATTAGAAATTCTAAATTATATGTAAATTTTTTATTTTTTATTTATTTATTATACTTTTTAGTTTTTTGATATATTTTCTATTTTGGTCAGAAGAATCCTCCGAATATTCTGGTCTTGGATTAGTAATCGGTTTCGATATTTTGGAATATGACTAGAGAAGAGAGGGAGAGGATAAGCTCATTCCATTAGAAAAAAAGATATGGGAATTAATTCCCAATAAATAAGAAATAATTGAGCGTGAGAGCCAAATGAATCGAAAGATTCATGTTTGGTTCGGGAAGGGATCATGGAACTTTTGAAATAAAAAAATGAATGTAAAGATAATCTACTTTCATTAAGTGATTTATTAGATAATCAAAAAGAGAGGATCTTGAATACTATTCGAAATTCAGAAGAACTACGCGAGGGGGCTATTGAACGGCTGGAAAAGGCCCGGGCCCGCTTACGAAAGTAGAAATGGAGGCGGATCAGTTTCGAGTGAATGGATACTCTGAGATAGAACGAGAAAAATTGAATTTGATTAATTCAACTTATAAGATTTTGGAACAATTAGAAAATTATAAAAATGAAACCATTTATTTTGAACAACAAAGAGCGATTAATCAAGTCCGACAACGGGTTTTACAACAATCTTTACAAGGAGCTCTAGGAACTCTGAATAGTTCTTTAAACAACAAGTTACATTTACGTACCATTAGCGCCAATATTGGCTTGCTTGGGGTGATGAAAGAAATAACTGATTAGCCCTTTTTTTTACCTTTTACTTTATTGTAGGCATTATTTTTTCTTCAAAAAAAATTAGGAAATACTCATGGTAACTATTAGAGCCGACGAAATTAGTAATATTATCCATGAACGTATTGAGCAATATAATAGAGAAGTAAAGATTGTAAATACTGGTACCGTACTTCAAGTGGGCGACGACATTGCTCGTATTCACGGTCTTGATGAAGTAATGGCAGGTGAATTAGTAGAATTTGAAGAGGGTACGATAGACATTGCCCTAAATTTGGAATAAAATAATGTTGGTGTTGTATTAATGGGTGACGGTTTGATGATACAAGAGGGAAGTTCTGTAAAAGCAACAGGAAAAATTGCTCAGATACCAGTGAGTGAGGCTTATTTGGGTCGTGTTATAAATGCCCTGGCTAAGCCTATTGACAGTCGGGGTGAAATTTCAGCTTCTGAATCTCCTACCCCGGGTATTATTTCGAGACGTTCCGTTTATGAGCCTCTCCAAACGAGACTTATTGCTATTGATTCGATGATCCCTATAGGACGTGGTCAACGAGAATTAATTATTGGGGATAGACAGACCGGTAAAACATCAATAGCCACGGATATGATTCTCAATCAGCAAGGGCAAAATGTAATATGTGTTTATGTAGTTATTGGTCAAAAATCATTTTCAGTGGCTCAGGTAGTGACCACTTTCCAAGAAATGGGAGCGATGGAGTACACTATTGTGGTAGCCAAAACGGCAGATTCCCCAACTACATTACAATACCTCGCTCCTTATACAGGAGCAGCTTTGGCTGAATATTTTATGTATCGTGAACGACACACCTTAATCATTTATGATGATCTTTCCAAGCAAGCACAGGCTTATCGCCAAATGTCTCTTCTATTACGAAGACCGCCGGGTCGTGAAGCTTATCCAGGAGATGTTTTTTATTTGCATTCACGCCTTTTAGAAAGAGCCGCTAAATCAAGTTCTCAGTTAGGTGAATGAAGTATGACTGCTTTACCAATAGTTGAGACCCAGTCGGGAGACGTTTCGGCGTATATTCCTACTAATGTGATTTCCATTACAGATGGACAAATCTTCTTATTCGCCGATCTATTCAATGCCAGAATCAGACCTGCTATTTAATGTGGGGATTTCCGTTTCCAGAGTAGGATCCGCGGCCCAAATTAAAGCTATGAAACAAGTCGTTAGTAAATCAAAATTGGAATTGGCCCAATTCGCCGAATTAGAAGCCTTTTCGCTATTTGCTTCTGATCTCGATAAAGCTACTCAGAATCAATTGGCAAGAGGTCAATGATTATGTGAGTTGCTTAAACAATCCCAATCAGCCCCTCTTACGGTGACAGAACAGATAAGTACTATTTATACCAGAACGAATGGTTATCTTGATTTATTAGAAATTGGACAAGGAAATTACTCGTTGAGTTACGTACTTACTTAAAAACGAATAAACCTCAGTTCCAAGAAATCATATCTTCTACCAAGAAGCAGAAACGCTTTTGAAAGACGCTATTCATGAACAATTGGAACGTTTTCGACTTCAGGAACAATTATAAATAGAAAATTCTAACTTACTTACTTAAATGAAAATAGAAATTTTTAATAAAATTCTAATTTTTATATTTCTATTTTTATTAAATATTAGAATTCTAATTTTAATTATCTAATTATAATTAGATAATAATTTAGAATATTATAATATAGAGAATATTTATATATTCTCTATTCCATATAGAAATATAGAAATCGATTCTAAATTGCGTCCAATAGGGTTTGAACCTATACCAAAGGTTTAGAAGACCTCTGTCCTATCCATTAGACAATGGACGCTTTTATTACGATTTTTTTAAAAAATGACTGAAAATAAAGACAAAAAATCATTATGATTTGTTTGTTCCTGAAAATATTTTATCTCTTTACCACCGGCGAAAATTGCGAATTTGAATTTCTTTCAATTCAAGGGATAAAAATGGTATGCATAGAAATCCAGTATTTTTAAATAATGTAAAAAACTGCGGTCAAGTTTTGATTAAAAACAAACATCTTGATAGTGATAAAAAGAAACTAATTAAATTAAAGTTCTTTCTTTGGCCCAATTATCGATTAGAAGATTTAGCTTGTATGAATCGCTATTGGTTTAATACTAATAATGGCAGTCGTTTCAGTATGGTAAGGATACATATGTATCCGTGTTTGAAAAGTCGTTAATGGTACATTTTCCCATATATTATGTATGTACCGTGCCAGGTTTATGAAAACAAATAGATAGGCACAAGGATTGTCTTACATTTCATTTTGATACA
This sequence comes from Hibiscus mutabilis, assembly GCA_019671005.1. Classification (NCBI taxonomy): domain Eukaryota; kingdom Viridiplantae; phylum Streptophyta; class Magnoliopsida; order Malvales; family Malvaceae; genus Hibiscus; species Hibiscus mutabilis. The sequence goes on along the minus strand of CM033753.1, from coordinate 25,826,751 downwards.
TGATACTAATTTAATGACATACATATCAAATATATATTAATTAGATCAACAAATGAATCAACAAGATCCTCTTATTTGAACTCTAAAATTTTCTCTTTTGTCGAAATATATCACTATTTTGTATCTCTGTACGAATTAAATTGAAAACCGGATTGATTAATTTTATTTGAACAAATTAGAAAGTTCATAACGAACTTAAAATCATTGTGTATATCAAAATGACTGATATTATTATTACTGATCAGTAAAATTCACATTCAAAAAAAGGGGGAGAGAATATTTTGTTTTATGGTAAAAAATTCATTCATCTCAGTTATTTTTCAAGAAAAAAAGAAGAAAACAGGGGGTCCGTTGAATTTCAAATAGTTAGTTTCACCAATAAGATACGAAGACTTACTTCACATTTGGAATTGCACAAAAAAGACTATTTATCTCAGAGAGGTCTACGTAAAATTCTAGGAAAACGTCAACGACTGCTGTTTTATTTATCAAAGAAAAATAAAATACGTTATAAAGAATTAATTAGTGAGTTGGATATTCGGGAATCAAAAAATCGTTAATTTGAAAATTTTGAATTAGTCGATTTATTAGATTTTTATTTTGATGTACTTCTTTTCGTTTTCAACAATTCATGTAAGAATGAATCGAGGAAAAACTTATGAATCTATCATTTCTGAAAAAAGACCTTATGATAGTCAATATGAGACCTCACCACCCATCAATGCATGGTGTTCTTCATCCCATCGTTACTCTAGATGGTGAAGATGTTGTTGATTGTGAACCAATATTAGGTTATTTACACAGAGGAATGGAAAAAATTGCGGAAAACCGAACAATTATACAATATTTGCCTTATGTAACGCGTTGGGATTATTTAGCCACTATGTTCACGGAAGCAATAACCGTAAATGGACCAGAGCAATTGGGGAATATTCAAGTCCCTCAAAGAGCCAGCTATATCAGAGTAATTATGTTGGAGTTGAGTCGTATAGCTTCTCATCTATTATGGCTTGGATCTTTTATGGCAGATATTGGTGCACAGACCCATTTTTTCTATATTTTCAGAGAAAGAGAATTAGTATATGATCTATTCGAAGATGCCACCGGTATGAGAATGATGCATAATTATTTTCGTATTGGAGGAGTGGCGGCCGATCTACTTTATGGATGGATAGATAAATGTTTGGATTTCTGAATTATTTTTTAATAGGAATTGTTGAATATCAAAAACTTATTACGTGAAATCCTATTTTTTTTAGAACGAGTTGAAGGGATAGGCGTTATTGGTGGAGAAGAAGCAATAACTTGGGGTTTATCCGGCCCAATGCTACGAGCATCGGGAATCAAATGGGATCTTCAGAAAGTTGATCATTATGAGTGTTACGACGAATTTGATTGGGAAATCCAGTGGCAAAAAGAAGGAGATTCATTAGCTCGTTATTTAGTCCGAATCAGTGAAATGACATAATCCATAAAAATAATTCAACAGGCCCTGGAAGGAATCCGGAGGGTCCCTATGAGAATTTAGAAATCTGATGCTTTGATCGAGAAAGGGATCCAGAATGGAATGATTTTGA